>JABWTJ010000418.1:0-237696 GCA_016801875.1 Solanum sitiens | reverse complement strand
TGCCAAGTAACCCTCTAGTGATACTTTGTGCAATGCATCACCTTAAGGCCACAAGGTATTCATACATACAACCTTCCTAACTCAAAACATGCATTCCTAGAAGTATAACATATCATAAAATACTTTCAAGTCAAGACTCACAATACCATTACAGTAAACTATATTCAACTTGCACACATGCAAACTTCACTTCACATAAACCATTATAAGACCTTACTCACAATTCCAACCCAAGCCTACTAGTGCAATGTATATGTGAAGTCCCATAACCTCACACATACTTAGTAAACTCATAAAGAGACCACAAGTATACCATTTAATTCACACATCAACAATACAAGTATAGACACTTCATACATGTCAAGCAAGACCTTCATCATATTGGTCAATAAGACCCACATTATGCATATAAGGTAAGACCACGTCACATAGACTCATTAGGAATCATACCATGCACATCATCACAACAAGTAGACAACACTACAATGTCATGCATAAAGAATATATACATAGTCATATACATTAGAGAACCTTCCTAGAACTCCCTTCAGGAGCTACTTGTGCAATGCATAGGTAAAGTCCCATACCTTCACCTACACTAAGCAATTTCCCTTAGGTTATCCTAGTTAGGGTCTTCACTTTTCTTCCATTGTTCATTATACTTTAGGGAAACTATAGTCTTAACCAACACTAAGACCATGGGTGCTAAACATGGAATTTGGTTTTGTATATCCTTACACCAAGGGAAGGTGTTCTACCTCGCTAAAGTAGAAAATTAACATCATTCTAGCATATTAGGTGATATCACTTGCTAGATCCTATGGGGCAAACATAGTTTATGGAACTTGGAGGCATATATGGAAACCCTCTTTATGCCAAATGGGGCATTGTCGTTATCCACCTCGTGAGAAATTTGGTGAACAAGCCTTCCCACATTGGGAAGGGGCACCCCTCATATTCAAGTTTACTCGGTGATAAGCTAACTTCCCTTTATTGAAAAGTCTTTATTATTAATTACTTTATCAGCTATATGCTTAGGAGAGTTAACCTCTCATATGCTTAGCTCATAGGTCATAGATGAGAGAGATTCATTTCATCAACCTAATTCACGTGAGAAAACATTTCACATGGACATAGCATATTCAAGCACCATCTAGTTTAAGATACTCTTGAGAACACCTTCCAAGAGCCCCTCTATTGACTTGATCATCATACATGCATAATGGACATGTTTTCATGCGTGTGTACTTATATGTGAGCAAACCTTTCACATATATACCTTTGACCCACACATTTTCATACTTTACGTCATTCATGCATACAAGACATGTTCATCACTTAACAATTAATTCATATTCATGTACATATAGAATCAAACTAGGAACTATCCTATCAAGGCTCACGTGTGCAATGCATATACAAGGTCCCGTACCCTTGTCTATACTACTACAACTATCAAGTCATCCTAGTTAAGAGATATATTCATACTTCATGGACATATACTCTACATGCATAGTAGTAGACATTAGTGCATATGAGAATTATCCCTTCACTAGACACCATGAATCTATACTACTTGTAAGCATGCATGAGGTGTGTGTACATTGGACAACAAAATCACATAATGGCAACAATTCTAACATTGAGTAAGCCACCTTACTAACGTCACAATACACATTCAAGTCCCCTAAACCATAGACTACTCACATAGAGAGTAAAAGGAACTATAGACCGCATACAACAACATTATAACATCGGAGACAAGACATCTTCATTAGTTGAATCTAAGACTCCCAATCATGCTTAAGGTTCATAGGTAGGGTATCATACTACACAAGAGTATCCAATCATCAATAGACTTCAACAATGTCAAATTTATATACCACTTAACCCTAACATCTTCATTCACATATAGAAAGCATCATCAATATACTTAGAACATGATACTAGCATTGGAGACTAGGCCTAAAACTTCACAATCATAATCCTCACATTGAATCATCTTACACATATTGAATTCCAGGCCATGATCACAACAGGTAGGTAATTTACAAGAAAGTAAACACTGCCACTATAAGTGGACCATACACCAACGTCATTCAAGGCCAATTCCATACTAAGTAGGGAAATCTAGATCAACTCACCAAGTTCTCCAAGATATGATCACCTTGGATCATTCCTCCACAATTCATATTCGATTCACATGAATAACGATGGTAATATACAATTCAACATAATTGAAACATAATTTAATCAACATAGAATCAAGATCACAAGACCCACATTACATCATAATTAAGAAATTAGGGAGATAATGGGTTCTTCGTGGAATTGGACTGAAATTCATCTTAAAATCATTTATTAATCAATTCCTCATAACAATGCTTTTGAAATCAATTTGACATTGAACCCATGGCTAGATTGAAAATTGGGAATTTTGGTCTTTGAATCACTTTGAAAATCCTTGATTGAACTCCTTAGATGAATGGATAACTAAGGATGAAGGATAAACATACCTTTTTGATTGAATACCCATGAGAAATTTGAGGATAAACCATAGAAATACAGCCCATAGCTTGAAACTTGAGTTTTCCCTCCAATGGTGGTTTGAGAGAATTTGGAGAAGAATACAGTTTTGGGATTTTGATTTTCTTATTGGGTGTTAGGGTTTTGACTTGTGAAAGGGGTTAAATAAGTCTTAAAATTATTTATAACCGTCTCCCAATATTACCAAAACACCCCTACACTTATTTGGACTTTTAGACATGTCAAACTCAACTTTCATTTTTGAAATCTTCGTCGGGAAGAAGTTCGCAACGCGGAGCTGTTCCCGCATGATTTTATTGAAAATAACTTCCAAGGCAGTTGAGTATGCGTTGTGTCCGCGACGCGGACCAAACTTTTGACCTATAGAGGACCAAGTCACGCGGACCTATTTCACCAAGAGGAACAAACGCTGCTGCCTTGGGCATCTTGTTGGACCAAGGTTAAGTCCTCCTCAAGGACCCTTTGGTTGGTCCTTGGTGGTGAGGCGGCGGCAGCTTAGGTTGGTAATTTTGTGATGTTTGAAGGTGGAGGAAAGTAAAATAATGAGGATGTACGATGGACATGAAAGACGGGTGAGGAAACGAGTATAGGCAGTCTCGCTGGCAAGAGTTTATCTGGTAGATTTGGACTGTTTTAAGGTGGGAATGGGGGAGAAGATGTAGGTATTTCAAAATTATATTTTATGGAATGAATTTAAGTTTTATTGTTTTACTTTTTATTTAAAATTTTGGTCAATAAATTTAAAAGATAGTTAATAAAGATAATTATGACATGTCACTGATATAGGTGATATGGATTTGACATGACATCAATTTAAGGCAAAGTGAACTACACACATGATAAGAGGGGTTTTAAAATCTTATTAGAATTGTATCTAAGGGTTCAGTTGATAAACAGATCTATAATACAAACACAAACAAATACGAGGGTCCATTAGACCATCTTGCCTTTATTATATGATCTTTTTCTTCTTTCACTTTTCTCTTTTCTCTTTTTTATTTACATGGAGGGTTTACATATTTTTTCACGTGATCAAACTTCTTGACTTTTCCCCTTTTTTCACCACACCCCAACTTAGGCTTTTGACCTAAGTTGTCTATTCAAACGAACAAATGCTTCATGAGTTAAAGGTGGTGGGACAAAGAGGTCAAAGTTGTTCAACTTTCATCCAAAGAAAAAGGTAGGCTCAAACGGTTCCAAGCAAGGTTCACACTTTCAGAAGGTAGTCACAAAGAAGTATAAAGACAATTTTGGTTTACTCTCCACAAATGATGCCTAAGATCATCTTTATCATTCGTCTACATTATTCGATTGGACAAACGGGGCAAGTTTGAGGTATTATAAAGCACACATTTCAAGGAAACCTCAAAACACTTGGCATTAAACACAATAATCAAACAAGACTCTATAATTTTAGCTACCGTGCAACGATCATCACAAGATCTATTTCAACAAATGGGTCAGTCACAATTAGATGTTAAGAGTTCACATATGACTAATGCAACTCAAGTTTACCTCATCGGAGTCACACACATATTCTTCAATCAAGATAACTATTCAAGTCATCGATATTTACTGCAATCGGCACTCAAATGGCAAGAGAAAAACCACATTCACAAATATCAAAAGGTAACAAAAACTTTAATTTGGGTCAAAACCAACATTTACATTAAACCCAATGGATCAAAAATTAACTAACATGCAGTAGGGACCAAAAAGAAACAATCACGTCGTCTAATTATATCAAGCTATCACAAAAAAAATAAAAATACAAGGGGTATGAGCTTACCCCTACCACACCAAAAAAAAAACTAAAACTGTCCCCAATGCAAAAGTAAAAGTAAATACAGAATTAAAAGTGTCACTCACTTGAAGACCAAAGATTATGAAAATTAATGCTAACATTTTCACATCCGGGGAGCACCCCCTATAAGTAACACGGCGTACTTGACCTCTCGGAGGTCTTATACAAGCCCATAGTTATCATTCATCGCATTCACATAGTAAATTTAGCGGAAAATTTAAAAAATTTCATAGCACATCACAACTAGAAACATCACTCTATATATATAAAATATAAGTCATAATACATATTAAGACCCTAAGTCTCTTTGCCATCTTAGACTCAACCACTTTAGAATACATTAGGGACACAACCCTTAAAGTATAAGACATAACTATAAAATCCTTAAACATATTACATTAAGACATGAGTAGGGAATCCTTGGAACTTAAGGACCCTTTCCTTGAGCTTGGGAATCACATATCAAGCTCCTCAATCATAGACCTCCTTTAAGCATTCCATTACCTACACTGTGTCAAAAGTAGAGAAGAATGGGATTAGTACAAGAATGCACTAAGTATGGCAATCATGCAATGTATTTAAAAGGGACATTTTTCTTTAAAGTAATACTTCATGCCTTTTTGAGTAAATCTTTATAAAACCTTTAAACAATAACATTTACATCACTTTCATACTTCAAATCAAAGGCCAAACATCATAGCAAAGCACATATAGAATTTAAGTCCCATTTGAGGTCACTTTACAGTGAGCTCACTCTTCTTAACATTGAACTCGTTCTTTTAATTCATTAGTCTCCCAAGTAATCCTTTAGGGATACTTGGTGCAATGTATCACCTTAAGACCACAAGGAAAATCATACATATCATCTACACAAGACAACACATACCATCATAGAAGTATAGTACAACATAGACATAATTAAGCCAAGACTATAAGGACATTACAGTGAACTCCTAGTCATCATGCACATATATTTATTTTACTTTACATAGAACCTTATAAGACCTAACTCATGCCCCCAATCTAAGTCTACTAGTGCAATGTACATGTAAGGCCCCATAAACTCACACATACTTAGTAAACCTATCATGAGACCACAAGCCCTTACATCCAAATCATATATCAACATAGTAAGAGAAGACAACTTCACTTATGTCAAGCAAGACCTTCACCATATAGTCAACAAGATTAACATCATGCATAAAGACTCACATCATGCACATCTCCATGACAAGTAGACAAATACTAAAAGTCGTGCATAAAGAACATATACATAGTGACATGCATTAGAACACCTTTCTAAGACTTCCCTCAAGAGTCACTTGTGCAGTGTATAGGTGAAGTCCGATACCCCCACCTACACTAAGTAACTACCTTTAGGTTATCCTAGTTAGGGTTCTTCCATTTTTCATTTTACTTTAGGGAAACTATAGCCTTAACCGACATAGACCATGTGATGCTAAATATGGAATCCGGTGTCATGAAACCCCACACCGAAAGAAGGTGGTCTACCGGCCAAAGTAGAACCAAACGTGACATAGCTTTCTAGGTGGATCCACTAGCTAGTATCCTATGGTGGCAACATAGTTATGGAACTTGGAGGTACATGTGAAAACCCTCTTAATTCCTAATGGGGCATTATAGTTATTCACTTATGGAAACCCTCTTTATACCAATTGAGGTATTGTGGTAATCCACCTCATGAGATTTATGGTAGACCTTCCTTCCCATATTGGAAAGGGGCACACACTCATATGCAAGTTCGCTCGGTACTAAGCTAAGTTCCCTTTATTAAAAACCTTGAGTATCATTCTTTATAAAATATAGGTTTAGGATAATCATCCCTCATATGCTTAACTTATAGGTCATATATGAGAGTTCATCAACCTAAATCATGTAAAGAATGCCTTCACATGAACATAGCATACGTAAAGCATCATCTAGTTTAGGATACACATGATACACCATTCAAGTCCCCTCTCTTGACTAGATCTTCATACATGTGTGTGTATACATATATGTGAGAAAACCCTTCACATAACACCTTAAGACCACACATGACCATACATACATATTCATAGATATAGAAACCAAAACTAGAAGTATCCTATCAAGGTACACATGTGCAATGCATAGACAAAGTCCCATACCCTTTACCATACTAGTACACCTATCAAGTCATCCTAGCTAAGGAAACACATATCATACTTTCATAAAAATCACCTTAATATGCATAGTAGTAATCACTAGTAAAATATGAAAACTACCTTTCATTTAGACACAATGACCTATACTACTTGTAACATGCATGTAAGTGAGAGTGTGTGTGTACATTGGTCAATATGATCACATAATGGCTATCAACACATATTGAGGTAGCCACCCTCTTATACCACATTACACTTTCAAGCATAGTCCACACAACACACAATAGCATAGGAGGCAAGACAAGCTACACATTGTAATCAAGACTCCTAACTTTAGCTATTTACACATTCATATAAGGGATACATAGGTAGGGACTATTAACCATTTTAACACATCAATGGCAGCACCTATACATTACCCTAACATGGATACACACATGCTTATACAATAGCCACACAACCTAGATCACAACTAGAATAGGAAAGTAGGTACAAACTTCTCATAGTATCATCATAAGCACATGTTCATAAGTTCATCAATTTGCCTTCAAGGCCATGGTCAACACATATATAAAGACAATAAGGAAAACACCGTCACCATAAGTGGACCATACCACGCAATGTCATACAAGGCTTCATCAACATTACTATAAAGAAGTAGAGAAGTAGAAGAGTAGAGAAAATAAGCATTCTTACCAACTCCTCAACCTTTGATCATCATTGATCAATACACCTTGTTTATCAATAATTCATATATAGGGCAGTATCTATATGTACTTAAATCATACAAGAAACCATGTACAAGTCGCTACAAGATTATTCTATAACATAATACAAGGCATCCCATATGTACTAGAAGGTAGAGAGTCCTAAAGCATCAACTAACCCCCCTAGTTTAGTTCATAAATCATCATGTATCAATAATATACATTTAGGGCAGAAGCTAAATATATATAAATCAAATCTAAATCATGCTTCGTCTACCCTAGAATTAAGATCACATAAGGTTCATTATAACATTCAAATTGTAGACTAGAAGAACCTAGATCAATTCATGCCAAGATTCCTTTTCTTTGATCATCAAGAATTCATACCCACAATCCATTCATATCATCAATCTAAGTCATTAGATAAGGACAACATGCTCTACACGAAATCCCACTTCCATTGCTATAACCTTTAGATCACAGTGAATATGCTATTTAAGTCACCAATGGAAAGTAGAAGAATCATAGGCTAACCAACATTGATCAACATGAATCACTTAATACAATTAAATCAATTTAATTACCTAGGGCAGTAGCTACATGAACCACAACATAATCGATTTATACCTTTATACCTTAAAGGGGAAACATTACAGTGATTCATTGATAGCTAGGCTAAACATGTTCAAATCTTCATACAATGATCATCATGGACTGTTCATCATCAATTTATACCCAATTAACGTAAATAACAGTAAACATAAGAAATTCAACATAAGAGAATTATAATTCAA
This sequence comes from Solanum sitiens, assembly GCA_016801875.1. Taxonomy (NCBI): domain Eukaryota; kingdom Viridiplantae; phylum Streptophyta; class Magnoliopsida; order Solanales; family Solanaceae; genus Solanum; species Solanum sitiens. Next base: position 229,697 of record JABWTJ010000418.1, on the reverse strand, counting down.
TCAAGAACAATTCATGATCACAATGCCCATGCAAGAGCTAAATCGATTTTGGAAAGGAACACGGGTTCATCATGCAATTGGAGATAAATCACATTGAAACCATTACACTAACCTTAATTCATCAGTATTTAACCATTAAAAACGTTTTGAGAAAGAACCCATGGCTAGATTAAAAGATTGGAAGATTGATCATAAAATCTCTTTGAAAACTTTGAGAAGAACTCTCCAAGTGAAAGGTTACTTGAAGATGAATGATTTCCATACCTTTGATTAGTTAAACCTCTAAAATTTTATGATTCATCCACGAAATCCAAGTTTAAATCTGTTCTTGAGCTTCACCAAAAATGGTAGTTTCTGATGTACCATGGTTTCACGGTATTTTCTAATGCTTTTTTCTTAAGTTTAGTGTGTGTCGAGAGCCTTTTTGTGTTGATTTTGATATAAGTTTCTCTTTGTTTGCAGAAAATCTGTCCAAGGATAAACGCGGGAGTTTTTGAGAAAGAATTGCAGAAGAGACCACCTACGAACCTATGACGGTCCGTCGCGGCTGTGACGGTCCGTAGGTGGCATCGTAGTGAAGGAAGAAGTTGCTGAAGGAAATTTGGGGAAGTCTGACCAAGTGTGGGATTACGGAAGTCCATGACGGACCGTCACAGCTACGACAGTCCGTCCTACTGGTTCGACGTAATGATTAGAGAGTAGTCCCAGTACCCAAATTCCAAGAATTGAAGTATTTTGGAACGAAGACCCTCGACGGACGGTCGTGCTTAAAACGGTCCGTCATACCTGTCCGTCGAGGGGAATGAAGAAAGCAACAGAAGAATGGTGAAGTATGGGACGACGGAGTCTATGACGGTCCGTCGTATCCATGACGGTCCATCACGTGGTCCGTCGACCCAGACGCGTTTGGACAGATTTTTAGTAAATAGAATTCTTATTTGATTAGGTTTCGTTTTTTATTATAAATAGTTGGAAAAACCTCGTTTTTGAGGTTAGACTTTCTGGATAATTTTTAGTTTATAGTTCTTCTATTATAGTATTGAATACTCGATTTTGGGAATTAATATATTTTTCGGGAATTGATTGTTGGTGATTTCGTTGATTAATCAAGTTAAATTCTGGGGAATTATTCGTTTTCATAGAAGTAAGTGCATGAATTCTTCCATTAACAATATGAATTGTGTAATGATGAACATGGGTAACTAAACCTCATAGCTAGGGTTGTGGGAACCATGGGTGAATAACAAGGTAATAATCTAACTTAAATAACAATTCTAGAGTGGTGTCTTGCATGTATTGATAATTCTTTTGTTTAGAAGTCTTTTTAACGGTGGCCAACGTTAGAACTCGCCTTAATGCTACTTGCCGGACCAAGGAGGTAGATAATAGGAAAAGAATTATCAACATAGATTTAGTGTAGACTATCTAATAGGTTAGTATTGGTTGGTACGAGTTAATAACTTAGTCAAATACCGAATACGATGCTTAATATGAGGTAAAGATAAGGGTTAGTATAGCAACACACGTAGCCGGACCAAGGTGCGGAGTGAAATTCTCTAATGCCGGACCAAGGATTTAGAGATACGTAACTTATCACTTTACATGCAAGATATTAGGATAGAATTGTTATAGTTAGATTTACCAAGTTAGGAACCTGTGGGGAACACTAAAGCCCTAGTTACTTTTATAATTTGATTAAACTTCGAAAGCTGAATCTGTTAGTTGTCCATTTTTATTTAGTTAATCATTTTCATTAATCTAGAAATAAAATCCCCCTTTTTGTCTCTTTGTTTCTCGGAAAATAGTTGGCTAAATAGTAGTAATAATAGAATAAAGTTAAGTCTGAACTATTTTCCTTGTGGGATTGACTCAACCTCATTAGTTGGGTTCTTTACTTGATACGACCGCTTTACTTCTTATTTGAGAAGTAAGTTTGAGCGTATCAATTTTGGCGCCGCTGCCGGGGAAAGTAGCTTTTAGATTAACTTAAATTTATTACTAAAATTTAGTCAATATTTTCCTGATTTTACTTTTTCTGTTGTTTTTGGTTTTGTGTAGAATTGACGTCCTTGTATGCCAAATACACGGAGAGGAAGAGAACCTTTATTTCCCTACGATCACGAGTTAGAGCGTACACTACGCAAAATGAATCGAAACTTGGGTATAAATGATGATGATCCAAACCTGAACATCCCAACTCCGGTTGATGCTCATGGTCGATTATTACTATAATGCCCCAAAATGAACTAAGGTGAACTAGAGCCTCATGGTTGTTTCTTGTGTTAATTTTAAGTTAAACAAAGTTAGTTTGGTGTCCTTAGGCAGTGTGCAAAGTTTGGTTAAGTTTGGAGTTTAATCGACCAAAAACGTTCATGACGTTCGGATGGTATGCCTTAGAATGTACTTGTATGTCTTGGCGAGTTTGGATGAGTTTTATGTGTTCGTTTTACTTGAAACATGCGTCGTATGTTCCTTAGACCTAGACAACTTAGTTTAGGGGTTTGACGTCTGGGCACGACCCCGCCTAGGACCCATAAGGGGCCCTAGATGAAGGGCCCAAGACTTGGGCAAAGTTTGCCCATCAGTGGCTCACGACGACCATGGCGACGGTCTGTTGCACTCAGGACGGTCCGTCGATCCAGGGCGTCGCGAGTGACAGAGAGTGGAAACTTGGACAGGCTCCAGTTGGAACCAAGTGTTCCTCGACAGGACCCCATGATGGTCCGTGGTGAACGTGACGGTCCGTCGAGGAGGTCTCGTCGACGAGGCCTGCCAGTGCACGACTTAAGGCTGCCAACTTGGGGTGTTTTATGTAAATACACCCCAAGTCTTATAAGACCCTAGGTGTATAATTTTGGTATTTTTAGGTTATATTAAATTAGTTTTAAACCCTAGACCTAGACAAGACCCCCTCACTTCAACATTCAAACTCTCTCTCTAAAAAGAAAACTCTCTCAAAGTCACCATTGAAGCCAAGGCTCAAGGAGGGAAAGGAGGGCTGCTTTGGGCATGTTCCTTCATGAAATTCGTGGGTTTATTTCTGATAAAGGTATGGTATCCATTCTTGAATACCTTTCCATTCAAGAAGCCAACTTCCAAAATGGTTTTCAAAAAGGGGTTTTAAACTCAACTTCTTCTAAACTTTGATTTCTATTATGGGTCTTCTTGTAACTAAGTTCTAATGGTTTAAATGTATTTATCTTGGTTTGAATAGATGATTTTGATGTTAAAACTCCATGAAACTCTTGTTTATGCATACTTCAATTTTTGACTTGAAAATGGGTTATGTGAGCATGATTTGAGTAGGGTATGAACTTGGGTCTTCTTGTATTTGTCATGTTGGTGTAGCTACTGCCCTAAGGGCCTTAATATGGTGAAATATTGATAAATTGCTTATGGGTAATGATGGTTTGATTTGTTGATGAGTTGCTCTCATTGTATAATTCTTATTATGAATTGCTATTTGAGTGGTATGGTCCACCTTATAGGTGGCGGTGCTAATTGATGAACTTGATGTTACTTAGTATGGTTTGAGTATGTGATCTTGAAGGTCTAATATGTGAAATGAAGATATATATTGGAAATGGGTCTTGTGTTGTGTTTGATGTAGCTTGAATTGCATGTTTGACCTAGTTTATGTCTAAATGAAGTATATGATTATGAGAAGTATGTAGAGTGTGTAGCTTGATGAATCAAGGTTAAAGTATGAGTAGAACTTGATGATAATGAAATGATGCTTATATGCAAGGTGTGCACATGTACACACACACTCCTTTAAGATTTGTATTATGTCAAGTTGAGCAAAAAAGGGGAATCTTGAGGTGGACACACTTCGTGAGTTGAGATGTAGTGTCTAGTAACAACCTCTCCATTTCCTAGTGAGCTTTATAAGATAGACTATTATGTTGAGAAATCCGTGTGGAGTTATGCCTAGCACCGAGAGGATATGAAGGGGAGGTGGATTGCACTTCGTTAGTTGAGATGTTGTAATCCAAAGTACCTCTTGAGATGAGTACTCCTCGTTAGTAGAGAGTGAGTTACTTAGTAACAATCTCCTTATCCCTTAACTATGTGCCCGCATAGATGTAGCTATTGGAAAAGCCATGTAAACGCTAAGAAGCATGACCTTACACTAGGCAAGTAAGGATCCCTCATCCGATAGGGGTTGATATCGGGATTCCATGTCTAGCTCTCATGGTCTTTGTCGGTTAAGCTAACTCCCACAAAAGAATTGATTTGAAACTAATTTATCTTGTGTATTGTTGAAATTGTGTATGTATGTCGTGAAGTGCTCAATCCACATTAGTTACCAAGTAGGAGCATTGAGTGGGAGTAGTAGTATGGGATGCTATTCTCACATTGCACTTGGTGTGACCTATACCTACTATGGGAGAAGATTACCTTCATGAAATCCGTGTGAATGAGTATTATGGTGTAGTGTTATGGAGGATTATTGTGGAGTACTTGAGTAAATAGAATCCATTAGGAGTACTAAGTGGGAGTGGGAGTATGGGATGCTACTCTCACATTGCTCTTGGTATGACCTATATTTCTATGAGTGTTTTGCATATGTTAGCCAAGGGCGTGGATTTGATTTCTAATGAAGTAAGCCTAAGATTAGGTAGTTTTAAGGGTCGCTTTGGTGTGCTTTGAAGGGAGGTGTAATGAGAGTCCCTTCTTGGCTCACCTTAGGGAGTCTTAGGATAACCTTGGGTTAGGGCAACTTCAAAGGAAAAGGGTTCATATGACTTGGACCGTGCCATTCACTGTAAGGTCTTCATTGTAAGAATTCAAAATGTTCACTATGATGCTTTATTCAATTTTATTGCAAGTTTAGCAAAGTTAATTGAAATGTTCCTTTTGTTTACTTTAAGTTTGGTAAGATAGCCATAAAGTGTTAATTGTTGATTCTTATGTGGGTTTGCTTCTAGATTCATGAAGGTTATATTTGAATTGCATAAAAGCTATCTTTACTAAAATGTCCATTTTTGCATGTTTTTGCATATGCCATACTTAGTACATTGTTGTACTAACCCCATACGTTTTATACCTTATGAGTATAGGTTGGAAGCCTTTTTGGAGGATCGAAGTCGAAGCTTGGGAATTCTATCTCTCAAGGATTGGGTATGTCCTCATATATTCGAGGACATAGTTTTATGTTTCTTAGTTTCTTTATTAATACTTAAAAAAATGTATTTTACTTTTATCGTAAAGGGCCGTGTCCCTAAGATTCCAAGTTGTGTCTTTAAGTTGGCTTGTGACGATAAGATTTCTTAGTATTTATGAAAAGACTCCTTTTATTATTATTATCGTGAAAAGTTTTAAATTCCGCACTACTTTTCATGCTTTATGTTATGAATGCTAGTTAGAGGGCTTGTACGAGACCCCAAAGGGGTCAAGTACGCCCGGTCATGATTCGAAGGTTTTCCCTAACTTCTAGGGGGTGCTTTCGGGTCGTGACAAGACTTGGTATCAGAGCATAAGGTTTTGGGAAATAGTTTAAGGTCTGAAAGTCTCACAAGCCACATCTAGTAGTATCTTGGTCATTGGTGTGAGTCGCGACACATCCATGGACAAGAGGCTATAGGATGCTAGAAGTAGTATCGTGCCTTAGAGTTGAGTATATAAGGTGTCTATTCTCAACCTCTTCTTTTGTGTTTTTAGGACATGAATACGAGGAGATCGACCGCTAGAAGGGAGGAGGGAGGTTTACCAAATGAGAGAGTCCTTCCCTATGTTGACCAAGTTCCTATTGTTTTCTTAGGGGAGGAAAATGAGGAGGTTCCTCTTCAAGAACCTCAAGTGCCTCCGGAACCTCAAGGACCTCAAGTGCCTCCTATGCCTCAAGCTCCTTTTTGTTGAGGGTGATATGACTAATGCGGGGTTGAGGGCTGCCCTAATGAACTTGACCCAACTCATGACGACTCAAGCTCAAGTTGTCAACAATCACTTTATGGGCCAAGATAACCTAGGAGATAGGCCCCAACCAAATGCTAGTACTCCCGCTTCTAGGATTCGGGATTTGATGAGGATGAACCCTCCTACTGTTCATGGCACTAAGGTGGATGAAGATCCACAAGGCTTCATAGATGAGGTTTTCAAGGTGGTAGATGCTATGGGTGTGACCCCTAGGGAGAAAGCGGAATTGGCCGCTTACCAACTTAAGGATGTTGCTCAAGTGTGGTATGAGCAATGGACGGGTGAGAGACCCTTAGAAAGAGGACCGGCTGATTGGGAGGAATTCAAAGAGGCTTTCCTAGATAGATTCTTTCCTTTAGAGTGGAGGGAGAAGAAGATGGTTGAATTCATGAACCTCCGTCAAGGGGGAATGAGTGTGCAAGAGTACTCTCTCAAATTCACCCAACTCTCTAAGTATGCCCCAAACATGGTAGCCAACCCTAGGGCTAGGATGAACAAGTTTCTGATGGGCGTGTCTAGCTTGGTGGAAAAAGAGTGTCGTACGGCTATGCTTCTTAATGACATGGATATCTCTAGGCTCATGGTTTATGCGCAACAAATTGAGGAGTCCAAAATTAGGGAGATAAGGCAAGAGGGTAAGAGACCTAGGTCGGATGATTCTAGTCACCAAAGGCCTAAGAAGAGGTTTTATCCCCAAGATTCTTCTATGGGAAACAAGGATAGGGCTCCAAATCAATCTTCTCAAGGTGGTGGTCATTCCTATGAAAGGGCTAGGTGCCCTACTTGTGGCAAGCAACATGGGGGTAAGTGTCTTGCCGGAACGGATGGTTGTTTTGCATGTGGTAATAGAGGCCACAAGATGAGGGACTGCCCAAACCTTAAATCAAGGGGGAGAGATGTCAATCAAGCTTCCCTAGATCCTAATGCTCCCAAGAAGAACCCTTCCTATGGGATGGGGGCTAGAAAGGATAATTAATCCGGATTGATGGTTTTGGTAAGTCTCAACTCTTGGTTATTGTTGCTTTTGTGTTATGAAATGAGTATATATGGTTTTATAGTTCCTATGATCATGTCGTCTTGATGAATTGCTTAGAGAATGAATTTTTCAAAAATTTGGTAAGATGGCAGTTAACTTCACTGTAAAAAATTTAGGCATTTTGAAGAAAATTGTTTTGTCTTGAATTTTAGTTTCAATGTGTGTAAAGGCATTGTTTATGAGCATTTTTAACGTTGGAGAAGGTAGTTCCTCCATAAAAGAAGATTGAGGTTGAATTTTTGACTTTGTGAAAATTGGTGAAAGTTGCCTATGTTGCTAAGTGTTGAAAGTGTAAAATGATGTTCCTTGCTAGTGGACGCTTTGATTGTTAGTGTTTTTATCATGATCTAACCGTATTATATGATACTAAGTGAGTCCTTGTTGTTCTTAAAATTTAAGCGTCATTCGAGGACGAATGTTATTCCAAGTGGGGGAGAATATAACGCCCCAAAATGAACTAAGGTGAACTAGAGCCTCATGGTTGTTTCTTGTGTTAATTTTAAGTTAAACGGAGTTACTTTGGTGTCCTTAGGCAGTGTGCAAAGTTTGGTTAGGTTTGGAGTTTAATCGACCAAAAACGTCCATGACGTTCGGATGGTATGCCTTAGAATGTACTTGTATGTCTTGGCGAGTTTGGATGAGTTTTATGTGTTCGTTTTACTTGAAACATGCGACGGATGTTCCTTAGACCTAGACGACTTAGTTTAAGGGTTTGACGTCCGGGCACGACCCCGCCTAGGACCCACAAGGGGCCCTAGATGAAGGGCCCAAGACTTGGGCAAAGTTTGCCCATCAGTGGCTCACGACGACCATGGCAACGGTCGGTTGCACTCAGGACGGTCCGTCGATCCAGGGCGTCGCGAGTGACAGAGAGTGGAAACTTGGACAGGCTCCAGTTGGAACCAAGTGTTCCTCGACAGGACCCCATGACGGTCCGTGGTGAACGTGACGGTCCGTCGAGGAGGTCTCGTCGACGAGGCCTGCCAGTGCACGACTTAAGGCTGCCAACTTGGGGTGTTTTATGTAAATACACCCCAAGTCTTATAAGACCCTAGGTGTATAATTTTGGTATTTTTAGGTTATATTAAATTAGTGTTAAACCCTAGACCTAGACAAGACCCCCTCACTTCAACATTCAAACTCTCTCTCTAAAAAGAAAACTCTCTCAAAGTCACCATCGAAGCCAAGGCTCAAGGAGGGAAAGGAGGGCTGCTTTGGGCTTGTTACTTCATCAAATTCGTGGGTTTCTTTCTCCTAAAGGTATGGTATCCATTCTTGAATACCTTTCCATTCAAGAAGCCAACTTCCAAAATGGTTTTCAAAAGGGGTTTTAAACTCAACTTCTTCTAAACTTTGATTTCTATTATGGGTCTTCTTGTAACTAAGTTCTAATGGTTTAAATGTATTTATCTTGGTTTGAATAGATGGTTTTGATGTTAAAACTCCATGAAACTCTTGTTTATGCATACTTCAATTTTTGACTTGAAAGTGGGTTATGTGAGCATGATTTGAGTAGGGTATCAACTTGGGTCTTCTTGTATTTGTCATGTTGGTGTAGCTACTGCCCTAAGGGCCTTAATATGGTGAAATATTGATAAATTTCTTATGGGTAATGATGGTTTGATTTGTTGATGAGTTGCTCTCATTGTATAATTCTTATTATGAATTGCTATTTGAGTGGTATGGTCCACCTTATGGGTGGCAGTGCTAATTGATGAACTTGATGTTACTTAGTATGGTTTGAGTATGTGATCTTGAAGGTCTAATATGTGAAATGAAGATATATTGGAAATGGGTCTTGTGTTGTGTTTGATGTAGCTTGAATTGCATGTTTGACCTAGTTTATGTCTAAATGAAGTATATGATAATGAGAAGTATGTAGAGTGTGTATCTTGATGAATCAAGGTTAAAGTATGAGTAGAACTTGATGATAATGAAATGATGCTTATATGCAAGGTGTGCACATGTACACACACTCTTTTAAGATTGTATTATGTCAAGTTGAGCAAAAAGGGGAATCTTGAGGTGGACACACTTCGTGAGTTGAGATGTAGTGTCTAGTAACAACCTCTCCATTTCCTAGTGAGCTTTCTAAGATAGACTACAATGTTGAGAAATCCGTGTGGAGTTATGCCTAGCACCGAGAGGATATGAAGGGGAGGTGGATTGCACTTCGTTAGTTGAGATGTTGTAATCTAAAGTACCTCTTGAGATGAGTACTCCTCGTTAGTAGAGAGTGAGTTACTTAGTAACAATCTCCTTATCCCTTAACTATGTGCCCGCATAGGTGTAGCTATTAAAAAAGCCATGTAAACGCTAAGAAGCATGACCTTACACTAGGCAAGTAAGGATCCCTCATCCGATAGGGGTTAATATCGAGATTCCATGTCTAGCTCTCATGGTCTTTGTCGGTTAAGCTAACTCCCACAAAAGAATTGATTTGAAACTAATTAACTTGTGTATTGTTGAAATTGTGTATGTATGTCGTGAAGTGCTCAATCCACATTAGTTACCGAGTAGGAGCATTGAGTGGGAGTAGTAGTATGGGATGCTATTCTCAAATTGCACTTGGTGTGACCTATACCTACTATGGGAGAAGAGTACCTTCATGAAATCCGTGTGAATGAGTACTATGGTGTAGTGTTATGGAGGATTATTGTGGAGTACTTGAGTAAATGGAATCCATTAGGAGTACTAAGTGGGAGTGGTAGTATGGGATGCTACTCTCACATTGCACTTGGTATGACCTATATTTCCATGAGTGTTTTGCATATGTTAGCCAAGGGCGTGGATTTGATTTCTAACGAAGTAAGCCTAAGATTTGGTAGTTTTAAGGGTCGCTTTGGTGTGCTTTGAAGGGAGGTGTAATGAGAGTCCCTTCTTGGCTCACCTTAGGGAGTCTTAGGATAACCTTGGGTTAGGGAAACTTCAAAGGAAAAGGGTTCATATGACTTGGACCGTGCCATTCACTGTAAGGTCTTCATTGTAAGAATTCAAAATGTTCACTATGATGCTTTATTCAATTTTATTGCAAGTTTAGCAAAGTTAATTGAAATGTTCCTTTTGTTTACTTTAAGTTTGGTAAGATAGCCATAAAGTGTTAATTGTTGATTCTTATGTGGGTTTGCTTCTAGATTCATGAAGGTTATATTTGAATTGCATAAAAAGCTATCTTTACTAAAATGTCCCTTTTTGCATGTTTTTGCATATGCCATACTTAGTACATTGTTGTACTAACCCCATACTTTTTATACCTTATGAGTATAGGTTGGAAGCCCTTTTGGGAGGATCGGAGTCGAAGCTTGGGAACTTTATCTCTCAAGAATTTGGTATGTCCTCATATATTCGAGGACATAGTTTTATGTTTCTTAGTTTCTTCATTAATACTTAAAAATCTATTTACTTTTATCGTAAAGGGGCCGTGTCCCTAAGATTCCAAGTTGTGTCTTTAAGTTGGCTTGTGACGATAAGATTTCTTAGTATTTATGAAAAGACTCCTTTTATTATTATTATCGTGAAAAGTTTTAAATTCCGCACTACTTTTCATGCTTTATGTTATGAATGGTAGTTAGAGGGCTTGTACGAGACCCCAAAGGGTCTAGTACGCCCGGTCATGATTCGAAGGTTTTCCCTAACTTCTAGGGGGTGCTTTCGGGTCGTGACAGTTAAGCCCACTTCTGCTTCTTGTGGGAAGAAGCACGGGAAGTGCCTAGCCGGTACCGGTGGTTGCTTTGGTTGTGATAAGGATGGTCATAAGGTGAGGAAATATCCTACTATTGTGGCTAGAGAAAGAGAGGCCAAGCAAGTTTCTCCTAATGCTCTGGATGGTGGTGCACCAAAGAGGAATAACTTCTATGTTCTCCAAGCTAAGGCCAATTCGGATGAGGATATTGGTAAGTTATAGTTTTCTCTCTTAAGTTGTGATGGGTTCCTTCTAAGTGGGGGAAGATGGTAAATATATAGGTTCTGAGTTGTTGTCTCCTCTCTACTATTCTATTCAATCTTGAGAGTTAGAATGATACAATAGCATGTTGCATGTTATTTAGGAGTCTAAGTGAAAATGAATTTCATTGTTCATTTTGTATTGTGCATTTCATGAGGTTATTTTTATGTCGTAAAGTGAGTATATGTGATTTTTTCTCTCATATTTTCATTCCTTCATAATAATTTGCTTAAAATATGGATTATTGAATTTATAAGCATGCATTACAGTGAAGTAATTGAAATTTGTGCTTAATTGTATTTGGATGAGAAGTTGGAATATTGATCTTAGAAATGTTGTATATGAGCATGATAATATGTGGATAAGGAGTTCCTCTTATGTGAAATGAAATAAGTGAGTCTTATTCGATGATGAGTTGTAGATGTAGTTTCTACTTTCTTGTTGTGTTTTCAGTCTCTTGATAATGTGGAGGTGATGTTCCTCCTATCTATGTGTATTGTGTATGGTGTGATATTGTTTTATGCTGCTAGTCTTGAGTCTTTACCTCTTGATAGTGCCTAAAAGTGTTTTAGTGTCATTCGAGGACAAATGTTTTCCAAGTGGGCGAGAATGTAAAACCCTAAAAATGTTCTAGGTGAAACTAGAGCCTACATGTGTGTCATGAGTTTATATGGTCTTAAAATTGTATATTATAGTGTCATGAGGCTGTGCGTTGAGTGTTGAGGTCAAACGTCCAAGACGTTCTTGCGTGTTCTAGTGTGCCTTTACATGTTTTAAGGGTTGGTTTGAGTTCAAATTCATGGGAGAGGTTCCTAACATCTAAACGTACGTATTTAGGTTGGAATATTTTGCAAAACGATTCCCGAAGATCCAACCTAAGGGTCCTTGAAGAGCACCCAACCCTTGGCTTAAAAGTGCAAAAACTAGTCGAAAACCACGTCGCCAAATCGACGGACCTTAGTCCTGACTACGCCTCGTCAAAGGAGGCTGTTTTTCAACACTTAGTGGTGGAAGCTTAAGCCCCCAAGAATTAGTCTATGACCAAAACAACGCCACACCAGTACGGCTCGTTATCCAAATGACGGAGCGTAGGTGACTTCCGTCGTTTGACACTTGCAGGTTTTTTATAGGTGACTCAGCCAAGATATGGGTATTTTGGGTAATTACTCTAGCATACAAATAAGATATTTGTCGGTTACTTAATGAATTTTTGGGTATTTTATGTCACTTGATAAGTCTAGAACCTATAGTTGAGTTCATTATTCAAAAAGAAAACCCGAGACCCCAAATAGAATCCTCTAAAACTCCATTAAAGCTTGAAACAAGGTTGAGGCTAGGAGTTTGATTTCTCCATTGAATATCCATCATTTTTCGTTGATATTCTTCATCAAGGTATGGTGTTTCATCCTTGAAATCTCTATCTTCATGGAGCCAAACTTCAAAGGCTTTTCTAAGACTTCTGAAAAGATGAAATCTTCTATTTTGACTTCTTGCCATGGGTTCTTGAATAAAATGATTTGAATCAATATTTATGTTATAATTGATGTCAATTGAATGATTTTAGCTCAAATTCCTTATGAAACCATGCTTTTCATGAAATCCTATTTTTGCCTATAATATGGGTGATTTAATCATGGCTCTATTGTATTGAATCATTGTGTAGATTACTTTGGGATATTTATTTATGTTAAGATTATGTTATAATTGTATATAGGCTTACATAATTCGATCATGTTAATATTGTATCCTGTTGGATCATTGGTCTGGTTTCATGTTGGCTTGTAATTGTCTGCATGGATATTGGTAAGAGATTTTGGTGAGGTGAATTAATTGAGAATGCTAATGATTTAAGGTGTTGATGATTGAATGGTGGTAAGATGACCTTATCTCTTATATATTGTGTAGCATAGGTATTCAATTATGATGATTGGTATGGTCCACTTATGGTGGCGGTGCTTGTGTGGTATAATTGTGAAGAATGTGGCATTGTCAGCATTACTTTCTAAATTGGGATGTTATCATGTTATAGCTTGTATAGGTGATCATTGTGAAGGCCTAAATGGCTTATGTGAATGAGTGAAGTGAAAGCATGATTTCTCCTAATTTATTATAAGTCATCATGATAGACAATGATAATGTCATTATAGGTTTATACTTGATGTTGAAGTATGATTCTTCCTAAATTACTATATGAGTCTTATGATGAACTATGTAGATGTACCTCATAAGAATGGATAGGGTGACTTGTAGTAGACTTAGTTGTCCCTATGTGTTACTTGAATGTGATTGTACATGTGATAAGAATATGAAGTGTGAGTTGTTGTGGTAGACATATGTCCCTCCACTTGATACATGAAGAATGTGAATATGAACTCTTGACTTAGTAGGATTAAGCACCTTTATCATGTATATGAATGTATGATTGAAATATGACCTTGAACATGGTTAAGAGGGTCATTAACTTGGAACCTTTAAACTAGAGAAAAGGTTATGATATTCTTAAAATTGAAAGCCGTAATGGTATCCTTCTTGTGGGAATGATGGACTTTGGGATAGGTTGGCTGGAACGACATGAAACCATCTTTAAGAAAGTCATTGAGCTATCTGTATTGACCATTGCATGGCATCTCTAGGGGACCCATCCTTGGTATTGTGATTGAACTTATTCTATTAAAACATGTCTAGTACCGAGAGAATATGCATGTGGTATTGACTCTACGTAAGTTGAGACTAGAGTATAAGGAAATGATATTCCTTAACCATGTCCCTACATAGGAAGTGACCTAGTTCTACCCTTGGCAAGTAGAATACCCTCCAACAGACTAGGGTAGACTCCGAATTCCATGCCTAGCTAGTATGGTCTATGTCGGTTAATGCCTATTCTCATCATGTGGGATGCATCCTACTATTGGAGAAGTTATCAAACATGTAGGTAGTGGAATGGGATGATATTTATACATTGCACGAGTGAAGGTGCTAGTATGTGGTTTCCCTAGGTATTTAGAGACCATTATGTGAAGTCTTCAAAATGTGAATGTATCTTAAGTGTCTTAGTTACTATTGATTGACTTAGTTAATGCATGTGAATGAATAGATACTTATCTAGAATAGCTTTAAGGATTGCTTAGGTAGGCTTGAAGAGGGTGTATGGGCAGTCTCTTCATATCTTACATAGGTGAGTCTTAGAGTAATTCTAGGTAGGGAGTCTAATCATAGAAATGGAATAATCTTATCTTAGGTAGTCTGAAGGATTATTTAGGTGTGCCTGAAGAGAGTGTATGGGCGGTCTCCTGTTGTCTTACTTAAGTAAAACTTAGGATAACATTTTGTAAGAGGGTTATATGCTTATGTGGTTTGAAGTGATGTTGATGCTATATTATGAATTACTTGGAATATGTCTTATATGTGGGTATGTTGGCTTGTAAGTGGTTTTTTATACTTGTGATGAGGTTTTCTATCAAAAAGATCATAAAAGCATATTATAACTCAAATGTCCTTTTAGCATGGTTCTATTGCATGTCACCATACTTAGTGCATTCTAATGTACTAATTACATAGATTGTCTTATCTCAAAAGGTGTAGGTGGAAAGAGAGGTGTTTATTGGATGCAATTATCTTGGAATTAGCATCTTTCAAGTAAGTCGTGATATCTCCTTAATTGATTCAAGTTCATAGCTATGTTTAACTTTTCTTGTCATGAGACATTTTGTTAGACTTTGATATTTTCTATTTCGTTGATGTATGGGATGTGACCCCAGATATTCGTGTGTCTAATTTCACGACCGTGGAGCACCCCTAGACGTAACCGACTTACTAAGACTAGCCTCTTAGAATTCGTCATAACATATCATTGGTTAAATGCAGAAAACTATAAAACTTTTTTATATATTGAGGTTTACATAGACCTCTCACATACTACATATGCAGTTTAATTAGACTCCTCACATAGGAAGCTTACATAGGCTTCTCGTTTTGTCAACATAACCAACATATAAGGATTTAGTCTAATTAATATCGTCTGACATTAAACCATCTAAAATAAAGTAGATCATTTGGGCATAGCCCTTATACAAATCTACAATTGCCACATAGGGCTAACAACAATATCTTCAACAATAGGAAAGAAATGAATGTCTTTAGATTATATCAATACTACTAGGGTAGATCAAAAGGCACCATCCTCGAACTTGGAGGACTCACCAACTTCCTGGAGTAAGAACTCCAAGTATCCTTGCAAAGTGTCCTAGAACCTCTTTAATGGCCGAAACCTACAATGTTGGGGGAAAAGGGAAGAAATATGAGTTAGTACAAACCACATGTACTAAGTATGACTCCTATGCATAAAATCATCAATGCATGAAATAAGGCACAATTTAGTCAAAAGCATGTTGTCACATCCGGGGAGCACTCCCTAGACGTAACCGGCGTCGTTGTCCTCTTTGAGAACTAAGACTAGCCTCTTAGTATACACATTACATTCATAGGTTACATAGACCTCTTCAAACTATTCATTACTTCTACATTGAGGCTTACATAGACCTCTACATACACATAATATATTCGTATCGAGTATACATAGACCCTTAGTATAGGAAGATTACATAGTCTTCTACTTTTATAGCACATAAGTATATATATAAGATAGAACATAGTCTTTAAAGACTGTCTCATCTCATAACCATCTAACATGATTATAGAAATTTGGGTATACCCCATACATCAATGTAAAAGAGCCACATATAGGCTATACAATGCGTACTCAAATGAAAAGAGAAAGAACATAAGAGTCTTTAAACTAAAATAACTTCATAAGCTCGATATTGGCATCTCCCTCGGAAAGTGAGGACCTACCCACTAAGATGACTGAGAAAGTTCAAGTCTTCTTGAAATTCTTCTCAAAGAGCCTTCAACGACTGGAACCTAAAATGTCGGGGAAAAGGGAGAAAATGGGGTTAGTACACCACTTGTACACCAAATCATGCTAAGAAGGGACATTTCATTAAAACATGCTATTTTATCTTTAAAAATCATTTATATTCAAGATAAGCATACCAATTAATAAAGCATAATCATTAAGTCAATTCAAGTAACATACATATCAACATACTTGCAACCAAACCAAATACAACCCTATAATCAAGTAATAACATCACAAGCATGAATAAGAGTTCATCATATCATAATAAAGAAAGACATCTACTCATAATTCCTCATAAAGTCAACAAGTGCAATGACAAAGCAAAGCCCCATAACCTTTATAAATCAAGTAACTCCACAAGAACCATAACTATTATCCAACTTCACATATTACATCATTTAAGAATATATATCATCATACTTTAACCTTAGAGACCAAATACATGTTCATAAAAGCAACCAACATCACATAATGTCATTTACATGTTAGATCATCATATCATTATCATTTGCATTCATTAACATATACATACATAAGAACACCCTCCTAAGACTTCACTCAAGGTTAACTAGTACAATGTTTAGGTAGAGTCCCATATCCCTACCTAGACTAAGTTCAACCCCTTAGGTCATCCTAGTTAGAGTTCATTCATAAATTCATTTTACCTTTTGGTAACATCTTGCTTTAACCGACATAGACCACATGGGCTAATGTGGAATTCGGTGTCATGGAACCCTACACCAAAAAAAGGTGTAGTACTTGCAAAGGTAGTACGTAAAACATGAACATAGCAACTACGTGGATCCACTAGCTAGTATTCCTATTGGGGCAACATAGTTCGAGAACTAGGAGATATAATTTGGACCATCTTTATGCTACCTGCATTATAGTCTCCAATCTCAAGAGTACATTAGTGATCCTACCATCCCTATGTGGGAAGGGACACTCCTCACTCTAGTTCACTCGGTGCTAAGCTAGAGTCCCTCTTTGAAATGTCTTTAATATCTTTATTAATCATCATAAGTTATAGTAGATCATAGTGTCTAGCCCTTGTATAATCATTATCATCATAGCTCAATAAGAATTGCATGAGTATAGTCCTTTCATTGCAATTCATATAAGTGAGGTTAGCACATTTACATATTCATTCATGATAAGGCACATTGGTAGTCATCACCATCCTTATATTATTTAAATCTTTATCAAACTCAAAACCATTGTCAAGACATTTCAATTCAACTTCATACCACCCTATTAATCCTTATACAAGGTATACTCCAACATAACATCGTGACTTAATCACAAATAACCATAATTTGAAGTAAAGAATAGGGATCATTAGACTTACCAAGTCTCCCTCATAATCCATCATCAAAGTATTAACATCAACCCTTAACTCAACCCAATTAGGGTATAGTTTCATCATAAAACAATAACCAACATAATAACAAGGTTAATTGAATTATTACATCACAATTCATCACTAGTTCATAGCTCAACATCTCAAGAACTAGCATGATAGGACTATAATTCATCCTATTCTTCTCATGATTGATACAATAACATCATCTATTAGTAATTCAATCAATAATCAAGAAAATTGAACCAACATTACACTATCCATATCAAGATCATATTAAGGGGTGAAGGTCATCTTCTACAAACTTAACGAAACCATCAATATATATCATACTTAAGTTAGAATAAATTTTAATCTATTCATAATATTCAAAAGAAATAATAAACAAATCAATTCATAACATCAATTTCGAGATTGAGAAAGACACACATGAAAACTCAACTTTTGAAATAACTTTAAAGGAACCCTTTGGGGAAAGGAGTACCAAAGGTGAATTAGATCCCATACCTTAATGTTTAATGAAGAATTGATGGATAAATTCGTCCCTTTACAGCACTTAAACCCTGCCCTAGCTTGGTCATCAATGGAGTTCTTCACTAGAGAGAGAAAAAAGAGAGAAGGAAGAGAATTTGGGTTTGTGGGTTATGAGAGCTTAGGTTAGTCTAATGGAGTTGGGGTCTTTATATGGGTGTTAATTAACTTAATTACACTCCCATTAACCCACAACTAACGACCTAACCCCTTAATTAGTTAATTTGAACTAATCTAAAAGTGCAGCAAATTGGACCCCTCATAGACGAGACCCCGATCGACGATCCGTCAGTGATACGATGGCCATAGGACCCTCCATCCTGTAGGTCCATCGTTTTGGTCAGAGAGTGGTCCAAACCAGTCTTGGGGAAAATCCCTAAGTGTTAATAGATGAGGCATTCGACTCCGCCGTCGATTGACACATGAATATCGACTACAAGACGTGGTTCACACTGCCTTGGGCAGTTTTTTGACCCCAAACACAAGGGTCCTCTTCAAGGCCCTTGGTTGGTTCTTGGGGAGTCGTACCCAGACATTTCGACTATGAATCATCCCTAACATCAGTTAGACACCCTTCCACCAAATTTCATGAATTTCCGAGTTCTAAAAGCTAGTCAAATAGACTAAGGCACGCTAGTACCACATTGAACCACTTTACGGACGTCATGGACGTTTTTGGACGTTTTGGTGTCTAGACTTCATAAATGACTTATATTCATTAAAATAGACCTTAAAACAATATCTACACCTTATGACACTTATGTTAGGATCTAGAACACATCTTGGATTTTTGAAGTGTTACACATGCATTATTACCATTAACCTAGCATGCATATATTTATGAAAAATTACAAGCCAACTAATTCATGATATTAACCCTACACATAGGCAACCCAAAGCAACACTTGTGCAATGCAAAGAATAGAACCCCATAACCCTATCCAAGGCTAAGCGTTACATCAAGCCACCTACTACATGCATGCAACATAACCTCATACTTTGTCATAACATGCTTGATTCATAAGATCATATATATCTTGGCATACATAACATGTAATCAACTTAATCGTACAAGAACACTGCTAAGACCATCCCTTAGTATCCCACATATGCAATTAGTAAGAAAAGTCTGGTACCCTCCCTCACCCTATGTAGTAACCTTTAAAACACGCACTAATAATAGTTCACATACTTGACTTATTCATTTACCTTAGCAAATTAGAGAAAGAAGTGCAGCATCCGACATGAGACTATGTGAGCTACATGGAACCCGGTATCTAGGTCTAACCTTGCCTAAGGTGTAACCATTCGTACATAACTGTCTAGGTGGATCCACTAAGCTATAGTCCTATGTGGGCACATAGTTAAGGGTCAATGAGATTGCTACTAGAAACCTTGACTTGCTAGATGTGGAGATTTCCATCTCATGATATAACACATATCATGGGAAAGCGTACTTACTAAACGTGAAGAAACTCATGTGGGAGTCAGACTTGCTAAACGTGAGACCTCCATCTCATTTACATATCCTTTTGGTGCTAAGCTTTTATTCCCTTTAGTAATCATCATACTTATCATACAAGATCACATTAGTCTCTTCTAGACCCCTATGTGAACATCTGATCATAATAGCTCATAGGTATTCATAAATGAGAAATATCCTTTCACTTTAGAAATAATATACAAGTGAGTAAACCTTCCACTCAAAACTTTACTATAATCATGAGAAACTACTTTAAATCATAAAATAATTATACCATAACATACTTGCATACTTCATAACAAATTCAATAGTCATGGGTTAACGATAAGGAATACTTACTATCGACATCACAACCACACATTAGACATAGAAGCATTACAATCTAAGTAACTCATACTTCACAATTGAATTCAAGAAGAATCAATATTCATACCTTCTTGCCCTTTCATTGTCTTCGTAATTCAATTACCAAAGAATACATTACGAATACATAATTAAGGTAAATTCAAGAAGTAATACATTGAAATTACTATTCTACTTATTCATATAGTCATCATCTTCCACAATTACTATAGAACTTGAAGGAATAATGAGTGTAGGGAAGAACAAAGGTTCAAAGGGACAATCTTGAGTGATTACAAATAATTGACCATCAATACTTAGTTATACAATGATAAACGACTATGATTCATCACAGTTGAATAAAAATTTGATTTTGGAAAGCAAACCCATGTCTAGATTAAAACCCTAGTTTTGGGGAAGTTGAAAATCACCTTTGAAAGGGCCTCTTAGGGATAGGAATCCCAAGAGTGAAAGAAAACATACCTTAGTGATCATATTTCCACGAATTTGAGGTGAAATCCTTTGTGAATTCGTCCTAGACATGAAGCTCTAATGCTCTTAATTGGAGGTTGAAGTTTAGGGAGAGATAAAGTAGAGAGAAGTTGGAGAGACTTGTGTTTGGGGAATTATGTGGTATTGGGTTAGTTTAATGAAGGTTAAGTCTTATATGGTCCCTCAACTAACTTAATTAACCACCCCTTAACCCCTAATTAATTAATTAACTAATTTATTTATTTTGCTAACCTTGACCAAAACTTGGTAATGAATTAAGCCCTCAATCGACTCCACGTCGATGGGGCATCGATCCAACCACGGACCGTCTTGGTCATCCGTGGTATTCATCAAAAACTTTATTTTGAGCCGTTTTTTGTGAATAATCTAAGTATTGGTCAATCACCACCATCGATGGTCCGTTGACCCATTGACGGCTCGTCGATTGGCTCGTCCTTTGGCTACTGTCAATTTGACGGTTTTGGGTCTAAATGTCAGCTCCTCTCCAAGGACCCTTAGGTTGGTTGTTGGGGAATCGTACCCAGACGTTTCAACCATAGACACACTCTAATACGTTTTTAATACTTCTCCACAAAATTTCATTAAATTCTGACACATAAAACCCATTGAAACATGCCAAGGCATACTAGCACACATTTCACAATTCTCTGGACGTCATGGTCGTTTATTGACATTTTGACTCTAACACTTCCTAATTAGTTTCAATACATTATTTTAGGCTTAGAAACAGTGTTTCAAGTCTTACTTCATCATGTGAGACTCTAGAACAAGTCATGAACTTTAGAATGTTAGGAACATTAGTCCCCGAATGACACTAAAATATTTTTGTAGGGGAATTAGAAGACACAAGACTAGCAGCCCAACCAACAATATATAATCATCATGCGTCACAACTCATAGGAGTAACACACAACTAAATTCAAAACATAAACATGGAATTTACAAATTGCACCGAAATAACAATTTATCCCATGTACGAACTCAACATGACAACATGAGGAACTACCTTCTCAATATCAACATGAGCTCAACATTATCATGAAGAGTCACTTATCCCAACCTTCTTTCAAACTTCATTAACTTGCTCAACACCATTTCACAAAGGCAACTATACACTAAACACAAATAAGTGCAAGTCAAGCAAAAGAGAATTTTTCCATGAAAACTCATTTTTTATCATGAACCTTTACCATATTTATGCACATTATAGAAAAGCAAGCAAAATTCAACAGTATTCTTTATTTCCATTTTAAGGGAATTACTAACCTCAACTATGGCTAAAGTTTTGAAAAAAAAAATGAGGATAACGGGAGTTTACGTCGGCATCGGCCTCCCATGTTGCTCCCTTAACTAGGTGGTTTCTCCATAGGACTTTTATGGAGGACACCTCTTTGTTCCTCAACTTATTGACTTGGCGATATAAAATTTCCACCGGAACCTCTTCATAGGAAAGGTTCTCATTCACACCTAACCCTCCAAGCGGGAAAATGGATACGGGGTCACCTATACACTTCTTAAGCATTGAGACAAAAATTCGAGATGAAACGGGGCTAGTTCACTTGGTAACTCCAACTCATAAGCCACCTTCACGACCCATTTCACTATCCATGGGGGCCCACATACCGATGACCTCTTTCATGGGTGAAATCTTCAAGTATAACTTATCCCCTACTTCAAATGCAAGATCTTTTCTTCTATTGTAGGCATACGACTTTTGCCGACTATAGGCCATTTTAACCTATCCCTTATTAACTGAACCTTCTATAAGGCCTCGTAGATCATCTCGGCACCAAGGAGTGATGACTCCCCTACCTCAAACAACCCAACCGGAGACTGACACCTACTACCATAAAGTTCTTCAAAAGGAGCGATAGAAATACTCAAATGGTAACTATTATTATAAGAGAACTCAATCAATTTTAGTTGATCGTCCCAACATCCCTTGAAATCAATACACAAGCTCTTAGAATATCTTCTAGGGTTTGAATGGTACGCTCTTCTTGACCATCCGTTTGAGGATGAAAAGCGGTACTAAGCTTCACTTGAGTACCTAACCCTTTTTGAAAAATACCTCCAAAGTTGAGAAGTGAATTGGGCACCTCTATATGAAATGATAGACAAAGGGATACCATGAAATATCACAATCTCTTCAAGGTACAATTTTGCATACTCTGTCGCCGAATAAGTAGACATAACAGGAATAAAGAGAGCGGATTTTATCAATCTATCCACAACAACCCATATTGAGTCATTTTGCCTACGTGTCCGAGGCAAACCAATTACGAAGTCCATATTAATGTCTTTCCACTTCCAAGTATATACATTCATTACTTGTGTCAAACCACTCGGCATTTGATGCTCAACCTTTTCTTGATGACGTTTGGGCACCTAGCCTCAAATTCCGCTATGTTCCTTTTTAAACCTTCCCACCAATAGACTTTTTGAAGGTCACGGTACATTTTGGTGCCACCCAGATGAGTAGAATATTGGGACCCATGAGATTATTCTAAAATTTTACTCGTCAAGTCATCCACATCCGGTACACATAATCCACCTTGGTACCTAAGTACCCCATCCCCCCTAGGGAGAATGACTCATTAAACTTGCTATGGACCGATTCCTTCAATTCCATCAATAACAGATTGAGATGTTTCTTAGACTTTACCTCAACTACTAAAGATGACTCGGAATTATGATGAGCCATAGCACCTCTGTTCGGAGAATCTTCCAACCGAACAGCCAATCAAGCCAATCTATGAACATCTTTGTCTATCTCTTTCTTACCTTCCTTAATATGAACAACACTTCCACGGTCATATGACTTAGAGCATCCTCCACCACATTGGCCTTGCCGGGGGTGGTACAGAACACTCATGTTGTAATCCTTCACTAATTCCAACCATCTTTTTTGTCAGAGATTGAAATCCTTCTGTGTGAACACATATTGAAGACTTTGGTGATTGGTAAATACATCCACATGGACACCATACATATAATGCCTCCATATTTTCAAAGCAAACACTACGGCCGCTATTTCAAGATCATGAGTTGGATAATTCTTCTAATGCACCTTGAGTTGTCTAGAGGCATAGGCTACTACCTTCCCAGGGTACATAAGGATACAACCCAAACCCACTTGAGAAGCATCACAATATACCACAAAAAACCCTTATTACCCTCTGGTAAAGTCGACACTGGAGTGGAGGTAAGCCTATCTTTCAATATTTGGAAGCTTCTTTGACATGCCTTCGACAACTCAAATTTAACATTCTTTTGGGTCAAGGTAGTCAAAGGAGAAGCAATGGACACAAACCCATCCGCAAACCTCCTATTATACTCGTCTAAACCCAAGAAACTTATAATACCGGTCGGAGTCAAAGGCCTAGGCCAATTCTTAACTGAGCGAGTTTTATTCGAATCGACCTCTATACCCTCATTTGAGATAATATGACTAAGAAACGCCACCAACCTCTATCAAAACTCACACTAACTATACTTGGAAAAAAGTTGGTGTTCCTTAAGGACATGTAATACCACCCTTAAATGGTTCATATGTTCATCTTCACTCTTGGAGTACACAAAAATATTATCAGTAAAGACAATCACAAATGAGTTAAGGTAATCTCGGAACACACTATTTATTAGGTCCATGAAAACCGGTGGGGCATTTGTTAGACCAAAAGACATGACTAGGAATTCATAATGACCATACGTAGTTTAGAAAGCCACTATAGGTATATCCTCTCCTCTCATGTTAAGTTGGTGATAACCCAACCTCAAGTCAATCTTAGAAAAGTAACTTGCTATTTGTAATTAATTAAACAAATCGTCAATTATAGGGAGATGATACTTGTTCTATATGGTAACTTTTATTTAGTTGACGATAGTCGATGCACATCTTAAGGGACCCATCCTTCTTCTTTAAAAACAACACCAGATCACCACAACGACAAATACTAGGTCATATGAAACCTTTGTAAAGTAAATATTTGAGTTGAAGTTTAAGTTCTTGCAACTTGGCCAGAGCAATCTAGTAAGAGGGATTGAGATAGGTTTTGTATCCGGCAACAAGTGTATGCCGAAGTCTATTTGCCGTTCGGGATGAACTTTGGACAATTCAGCGAGAAAGACTTCGAAAAAATCACTCACTACGGCACCGAATGTAATGGAGGAATTTTTGATTCAAGGTCCTTGAACCTTACAACATGGTAAAGACACCCTTTAGAGATCATGTTGTAAGATTGTAGACACGAAATAATTTGACCTCTAGGGATTGAGTTAACTCCCTTCTATTCTAAGATGGGTTCATTTGGGAATTGGAACTTGACTACCCTTGTTCTACAATCTATGGAAGAAAAATAAGTATGCAACCAATCCATCCCCAATATGACATCGAAGTCAACCATATCAAGTTCTATAAAGTCAACCAAAGTAACTCTATTGGGCAATGATATTAGACAACTCCTAAAAACTCTTCTTGCCACCACGAAGTCACCCACCGAGGTTGTAACCGTAAAAGGTTCCATTATAACATTGGATAATACATTGAACTTTCTAGCTACGAGAGGGGTTACAAATGATAAAGTCGCACCGGGATCTAGTAAAGCATAGACATTAATAGAGAACACTTGTAACATACTGATGATGACATCCGGAGACTCTTCTTGATCACCCCTAGAGCAGAGAGCATAAAAGCGATTCTTCTTTGGAGCATCGGGATTGGGAGCACTTACTTATGCTTGAGAATTTTCTCTCCCTTGATCCTTCATCATACGACAATCCCTATTCATGTGACCAATCTTGCCACAACCATAGCAATTTCTCATACCAACTACACACTTTCCTTCATGTTTTCTACCACATTTAGCACAAGTAGACTTCTCAACATAAGGTTCACTACCTATCTCCTCCTTAGGCTTGGGGGTAGACCCTTTACCTTTATTGACCCTTGGAATGGTAGAAGGACTTTGATTGGGCAACTTTTTCTTGAACCTTGGCTTAACTTGAACCTCAAATCTAGCATTAGAAGAATTTCCATATCCGACCCTTGTCCTCTTCAATTCTCTACCAACTTGCTTGAGCTTTTGCTCCTCAATTTTTTTGGCATGAACCATGAGAGGAGAGATTTCCATTCTGGGAATCAACATAGCTGACCAACCTTCTTTCACCACAAGGTCGGATACCCCCATAACGGATTTTTTCATCTTTGATCTAGAATCCGCCACAATAGTAGAAGCATACTTGGATAATTGAGTGAACTTGAGAATATACTCCTTCACACCCATGCCCCCTTGGAGTAAATTCATGAATTCATGTATTTTCCTCTCTCTTAGTTCCTAGGGAAAGAACCTATCAATGAAGGTCGTCTTGAAAGCTCCCTTTGTAATCCGACCTTCTCTAACCGACCTCTCATGCTTACATTGCTCATACCAAACTTGAGCCACATCTTTCAGTTGATAGGCGTATAGTTCCGCCTTTTCTTGAGAAGACACCCCATATCTAAATATAGACGTCCCATATATTACCATAAAGATCTTCCACTTAAATTACCTAAAACGCCCCTCCTAAATTGACTACAACTAGGAGAACGTTTGACTTAGGGTCTTCGGGTTTGACTAGGAATAAAATTAATTAATTAAGTTGCTAATTTAATAAATTAAGGGACCTAGGGTAATTAATAAAGTACCCCTAAGTCATTAGGACCATAACCAACCCATTTGGAGCATCCTAGGTTAGGTACTAGGATGTTTCTTTAGTTAGTTATTCGATTAGGTCACCCGGTTAGGTCTTAGGATTTTGGGCACCGTAGTTAGTAAATTTTAGTTGGTCCTAGGTTAGTTGGTTAGTTAGGGATGATAGTTAGGACCTAAAATTAGTTAGCGAACTCGGCTCCACATGTTCCGACATGCCTGCCCCCTTAACCGCTCTAACCAATTCGGTTGGGCTAGTCTCTTGGCCGTTGGTAGCACATGTGCTTGCACAAGTGTTGCGTGCACTTTCCCAACCATGCACTTCTGGAAATTCCACTTCTTGTCCAAGGATTCTCACTATGTCCTTGGGCACTGCTTAATCAACATGATCATTTTAAATGATCATGTGCTATGGTACCTAAGCTTGACACTTGAATGCCTAATACCTAATGTGTGTATGTGAAGAATACTGTATTTTAGCTTAGGGTCTTCATTGCAGGTACAATTTCTAAACAAGCTTGTATTGGAGTATTTGACACTAAAGTATATCTTGATTTACTTGTGTATACATAAAGAAAATTGGCTAACACCCTTAAGCCAATATTCTCTAACATACCCAATATTTCTCAATATTGGGCATTCGGATGTCTATGTACCTCAATACCTATTCTTAAAATCTAATAGACTCTTCACTAGACAAATACATTTTCTGGAGTGTTACAGCACTTGTAAGTAAAACATAGGATCAAAGGAGATCATTGAACTACATAACAGAAAGAAGAAAAGACTGAAAAATAAACTAAGGCTGGGAAAGAGAGCTCTCGGCCTAAGAGGAGCAAATTTATTAACTTTTGCTTGAGTTGTTCTAAAATTATGTTAATGATTCCAAGGTCTTATGTTCATATATAAAATGATTTGTGTGCCTTAAATGCATGAGAACATGTCATATTCATAGCACACTTCACGAATAACGAATTAGGAAAGTATAGTTACTTCACTTTTCAAAAATGGCATGTTGCTTTAGGAAGAGCTTTCCTTGATCATGCATAGTACTTATGTTTTTATGTGTATACACCCATACTTAGTACAAGTGTGTACTAACCTCTATACTATTACTATTTTTATAGGTGCAGGTTCTTGAGAAGATTGAAGATTCGTCAAAGCGGTTTGGATTAGCGATCTCCAGAATTTGGTAGGTCCTCTAGAGTTCGAGGATGCTACATTTATTATTCTAGCTTTAGTACATTAGACATAGCTAGTGGATGTTGTCCCTAGCATTTCATTTCAAACATTTGTTCAAAGCTTTGTAATAAGGCCGATTTGGCAAACTATTATTATTATTACGATTCTTTATTTTAGTTGTTTAATCTATTGATAGATTGTTGCTTTAGTTTGAGCTTATTAGAATATTACTCATATGCAATCTTATATGAAGTCTATGTACACTTCAATAAGTATTAAAAGTTTTAAATTTTCCGCAAATTTAACTGTATGATTGTGATGAAAGTTAAGAAGAGGCTTGTCTGCGACCTCTGAGAGGTTAATGACGCCGGTCTCATCTGGGGTCTAGGATATCGATGTGACAAATTTGGTATCAGAGCACGAGGTTAAATTACCTAGGATCTAAGGCTCAAAACAACCACGTTGCGTAGATTCTAACTTATGGTTGTGAAGTGCACCACAATCATGACTTAGAGACTAAGTGATGTTAAGAATCTTCCCTTCTTCTACTCTTTATCGTGCGGTGTAGAGCTTTGACATTTTGTTTCATTCTAGCATCTAACTTCCTTCTTGTGTGTGCGTGAACACAAGAAGAAACGCAGGCATGAGAGTTGAAGAAGCAGCTGCTCGAGAAAACCAAGCTCCTCCTCAAGCCCCAGCTGCTGGAGTGCAAGTGCCTGTCAATCCAGTTGTGTCGGGCAGCTATGTTGCATGATAACATGGACCTTGCTAGGTTGATGGTACATGCACAGCAAGTGGAGGAGAGTCGTCGGATGAAGAGAGGTCGAGAATGCAAGAAGTCTAGGCCCTCGGATCAGGTTGGTTCTAGCATTGGTAAGAGTTCTTTTGGAGTCCAGGACATGCCCAAGTTCAAGAAGAGGCACCAGCACTCAGGTAATCCTACTCCTTCCAGGAACACTAATGCCAAAGGGGGCAAGTCTGGCCCAAGAAGGGCAATGATAGAAATGCCTAATGTGACAGTTTGGACAAGTGCTCTAAGGCGCCAGAGTTATAGTTGGAATGGGAAGAGCGTAGTTCAAATCGAATAGGCCAAATAGTTTCCCATCTTAAATCCAATAAGATGTTATCTAAGGGGTACTTATGCCAATTTTTCAGGTTATCACCAACTTAGGGTGAGAAAAGAGGACGTTCCTAAGACTGCCTTCCGTACTAGGTATGGTCATTACGAGTTTCTTGTCATGTCATTTGGTCTCACTAACGCACCAGTCGCGTTTATGGACCTTATGAATAGAGACTTTCGTGAATACCTTGATTCTTTTGTCATAGTATTTATAGATGACATCCTCATATACTCTTAGACTAGAGAAGAGCATGACCATAATTTTAGAATGACATTGCAAGTACTCAGGAAACATCTTCTGTATGCGAAGTTCCAAAAATGTGAGTTTTGGCTGAGATCGGTGACCTTCCTTGGTCATGTTGTGACCGATCAGGGTGTAGAAGTGGATCCAAAAAAGATTGAGGCAGTAAAGAATTGGCCGAGACCCCTCACTCCTACAGATATTCGAAGTTTCTTGGGTTTGGGTAATTATTATCACAGGTTTTTGGAGGGTTTTTCCGCAATTGCTGCTCCATTAACATCTTTAACTAAGAAAAAGGCGAAGTTTGAGTGGTCCAAAACTTGTGAAAAGAGCTTCTAAGAGCTCAAAGACCGACTCACTTTGGCCCCAGTCCTCACGTTGCCAAGGAGTGGCGAAAGGTATGTGGTGTATTTTTATGCTTCTCGAGTAGGTTTAGGATGTGTTCTTATGCAGGATGGCAAGGTGATTGCATATGCATGATCTTGAGTTAGCTGCTGTGGTATTTGCATTGAAACTTTGGAGACATTACTTATATGGTGTACATGTTGATGTATTTACAGACCATAAAAGTCTTCAGTGTGGTTTTACACAGAGAGAATTGAATCTTCGTCAAAGAAGATTGCTAGAGTTACTAAATGATTATGACATGAGTGTCCACTATCACCCAGGTAAGGCCAATGTAGTGGCCGATGCTTTGAGCCTATTGAGCATGGGCAGTGTGTCTTATATCGATGATGAGAAAAAGAAGTAAGTTAAAGAGGTATACCGATTGGCTAGGTTAGGTGTACGGCTGGTAGATACACCAAATGGGGGTGTTTCGGTTCATTCCAGTTCTGAATCCTCATTTGTTGTAGATGTGAAAGCCAAGCAGCATCTTGACCCAGTACTCATGGAGTTGAAATATTCGGTGTTGAGTGAGCTGAATGAATCATTCTCCCTAGGGGGGATAGTGTGCTTAGGTACCAGGGAAGATTGTGCGTCCCAAATATTGATGATCTGAGACCTAAAATTATTGAAGAGGCTCATGGATCCAGGTAATCTATTCATACAGGTTCCACCAAGATGTATCATGATCTGAAGGAAATTTATTGGTGGGAAGGTATGAAGCGAGATATCTCTAAGTTTGTGGAGGAGTGTCCCGATTTCAAATAGGTTAAGGCCAAACACATTAATCCTGGAGGTCTTACCCAGTCGATTCAGATTCCAACGTGGAAGTGAGAGGCTATTAATATGGACTTTGTGGTTGGTCTGTCCAGGACCCGAAAACTGCATGATTCCATTTGGGTCATTGTTGACAGGATGACTAAGTCTGCTCACTTTATTCCAGTGAAGTCTACTTACAAAGCCGAAGATTACGCCAAGCTATATATTGATGATATCGTGAGGTGGCATGGGATTCCTTTATCTATAATTTCAGATAGGAGAGCCCAGTTCACTTCTCATTGTTGGAGATCTTTTGAAAAGAGCTTGGGTATGCAAGTGAAGCTCAGCACTGCTTTTCACCCTCAAGCGGATGGACAAGCAGAGCGTACCCTTCATACCCTTGAAGACATGTTGAGAGCATGTTTTATTGACTTCAAGGGGAGTTGGGATTATCACTTGCCATTGATTGAGTTCTCCTATAATAATAGCTACCATTCTAGTATTGGGATGACACCTTTTGAAGCACTGTATGGTAGGAGATGTAGGTCCCCAGTTGGGTGGTTTGAAGTATGAGAGTCTGCCATCCTTGTCCCTGAGATTATACATAAGGCTGTGGAAAGGTGAGAATGATCAGGGATAGATTGGCTACTGCATACAGTCGTCAAAAATCATATGCTGATAACCTAAAGAGAGCTCTTCAATTCGAGGTAGGTGATCAATTCTACCTAAAGATATCACCCATGAAAGGGGTGATGAGGTTTTGTAAGAAAGGGAAGTTGAGTCCGAGGTATATAGGTCCTTATGAGATCTTACAACGAGTAGGAAATGTTGCATATGAACTGAAGTTACCGAACGACTTGGCTTTTATTCATCCATTGTTTCACGTTTTGATGCTTAAGAAGTGTCTAGGCAATCCAGCATCCATTCTACCTGTCGAGGGGTTAGGAGTCGATGAGAACCTTTCTTATGAAGAGGTTCCCATTGAAATTTTAGATCGCCAAGTGAAGCGGCTGAGGAACAAGGAGGTGGCCACCGTAAAGGTGTTATGGAGGAACCACCTTGTCGAGGGAGCAACATGGAAGGCCGAGGCCGATATGAGATCCCGTTACCCTCACTTGTTTAGTTCTTGAGGTTAGATATACTCTTCCTAAGTCTGATTTTGTTTAGGAAACTCTAAATTTTAGTGCATTAGTCGGTTTTGGTGTTTTAAGTCCATAACTATGTGTTTTATACTTGCACTATATGAGTTAATATGAGTTCATGCTTGCATTCATGTTGCTGTTTATGTATGGCGTTTACATGATTTTTAATGTTGCATGAGTTGTGATGTGCAATGAGTTAAAGTGAGATTGAGAAGGAAGTTCCTTAGTCTCAGAGATGAAGCTTCAGATAAGCTTTGAGTAGTGTGTATTATCCAGAGTAAGTTGTGAATCAGATATTCACAAAGAGTAAAGTTTCAAGTATGTTAATGTGTTTTTTGAAAATACCCTCTTTGATTCAAATGATGTGTAGTGTCATTCGGGGACGAATGTTCCTAAGGGGGGATAATGTAACATTTCTGAAAATGTACTTGTCTAGTGAAGAGCCAATTAGGTTTTAAGACTATGTATTGGGGTACATAGGCATCCCCATTGTACAATATTTATTAATATTGGCATATTAGAAAATATTGGCTTAAGGGTGTTAGCCAATTTCTATGTATACACAAGTAACTTAAAATACAATCCAAGCTTGTTTAGAAATTGTACCTGCACTGAAGACCCTAAGCTAAAACAATTATTCTTCACATACACTCACATTAGATACTAGGCATCCAAGTGTCAAGCCTAGGTACCATGCACATGATCACTTAAAATGATCATGTAAAATAAGCAGTGCCCAAAGACATAGTGAGGATCCTTGGGACAATAAGTAAACTTTCCAAATTCAGCTATCCAGAGTAAACAGTTAGGAAAATGCATGGAAACACATGTGCAAGCACATGTGCTACCGGCCGAGAGACCAAGCTAACCGATTCGGTTAGAGCTGTTAGGGGACAGGCACACGTCCGGGTAAAGACACATGGGGCCACGCTTCCTAACTGGTCCTAGGCTCTAACTAACTGACCTAACTAGCTAACTAACCTATGACTAACCAAAAATAACTAACTAGTGTACCCGACATCCTAAGAACAAATCAGGTGACACTAACCGAGTAACTAACTAAAGAAACATCCTAGTACCTAACCTAGGATGGTCCAAATGGTTAGTTATGGTCCTAACAACTTAGGGGTACTTTAGTAATTACCCTAGGTTACTTAATTATATAAATTAGCAACTTAATTAATTAATTTAGATTGTCAAACCGAAATCCTTAAGCAAAATTCCAGATTTTTGTTAAGTCAAATGTTCTCCTATTTTTAGTTAATTTAGGAGGGGCGTTTTGGTAATTAGCTAATTGAGTTATTTAATTAAGTTAATTAGTCTAAGTTGAATTAGTCATATTCAGTACCTATAGACTTAGACTCACGTTATTCATCAGTAAACCCTACGACTAAAAACAGTGAACAACGTGAGAAAAACCTTAGGCGACTTCAAGGTAGTTCTTCAAGGTTTTCGTGCAAAGAGCAAGGTGATGTTCGTAGATTTTCAATTCTATAGTAAGGTATGGGTTTTCTCTCTTGGATTCCTTTGTTCAAGAGGCTTTTCAACGTTTTTGAATTCAAGAAATCGAAACTAGGGTTGTTCCCAATGATTGAATTTTCATCTCCCTAGTTCTCCCTATATTCCGATTCTTATAGTATGTATAATGTAAATCTCGAGCATGTTGTTGGTATGTGGTTCTAACTGATCATTATGTGTATATTTCCGTGATTTATAATGTTGAATGAAACCTACATGTTAGATCCGTATACTTAGGGTATTATTTACATGATATGATTAATGTTGTAATGCCTACTTGTGTTCGAGAAGATGAAATTGTTATAATTTGTTCACTGAATTGTTCTTATAGTCTAATCAAAGGTTAAAAGTTGGCTTGTTGACATGATGAGATTACTATAATGTATTCATGAAATAATTGACTTGGCTAGTGATAATATCATATTGTGATTTATGCCAATAAATTGGCCAGCAATATTATTTCCCAAATATGTAAAGTCATACCAATCTTAACTCACTGAACTCATAACATAGGGTATGCCAATAATTGGGACAAGTCCCAACATACCCTATTTACACGAACTTGTGAATATAATAACATTGAATAAGTCCTCATAACTTTCATAAAGAATGGTACAAGACTATCAATTAAAGTTGAACAAGATAATGTGAGTAATGAAATGAATAAAAGCTTATGAGTGATGAAATTGACCTAATATAGAGTGTTAAAGAAAGTGAGACAGACCTCACTTACACTTAAACAATTATGTCAAAGATACTCACATAAGAGGGTGCTAGAAGCCATGAGACAAGTCTCACTCGCACCATGATGATAATGTAAGATTTAAGTTCATATTCATCAAGTACAGAAAGGGATGACCAGTCATCCAATGAGTTAAGTATACCTCATACTAGAAGCAAGCTTCCATAATGTTTGAGTCAACTATAAAAGGTGTAAAGTATAATAAACCTTAGCATAAGCACCGATAGACTAGCAATGAGCTTGTTCTAGCACATGTAAGCCTCATGAGACGAGATCAACACCAAGATGGATCATGGTCTCTGAAGTCTCCTAGTCTTTGAACTATGTTGCCAGCATAGGGACTAGCTAGTGGATGACTCCACCTAAGAATGCTAGGTAGTATTTGGTTTCACTTTGGCCGGTGAAACCACCTCTTTCGGTGTGGGGAAGACACTGGATTTCATGTTTAGATCACATGATCTATGTCGGTTAAATGCTGAAGAAAGTATTCGGTTCACTTTAGTCGTGAATCACCTCTTTTCTGAGTGGGGAAGACACTGACTTTGGTTTCACTTTAGCCGGTGAACCACCTCTTTTCGGTGTGGGGAAGACACTGGATTTGGCTTCACTTTAACCGGTGAACCACCTCTTTTTGGTGTGGGGAAAACACTTGACTCGGTTTCACCTTAGCTGGTGAAATACCTCTTTTCGGTGTGGGGAAGACACTGGATTTCAAAGTGAACACAGATCAAAGAAGAAGAAATGTAAGTTCAAAGTGAACTAAGTAAGCAAGAGCTTAAGAATGTCAATAATAAATGTTTGATAAGAATGAAGTTATAACAAGTTATTGGTTTATGCAAATATTGGAATATGAATATATGCCCCAAGATCTATATATTATGTAAATAATCAAAGAATGGGCATAGCCAATAAAGATTGACTTATAAATACATTCATGCCCAATTTAACAACAATGAGAAATATAACTTGTAAGTAGGGTAGCCAAATCATTTCCTTAGTTCTTTGGATTACTTACTCGATTCTTTGTAGGTATGGGACAACAATGAATCATTGCACTTATAAGTAAAACATAGGATCAAAGAAGATCATTGAACTACACAACAGAAAGAAGAAAAGACTGAAAAATAAACTAAGGCTGGGAAAGAGAGCTCTCGGCCTAAGAGGAGCAAATTTATTAACTTTTGCTTGAGTTGTTCTAAAATTATGTTCATCATTCCAAGGTATTATGTTCATATAGAAATGAGTAGTGTGCCTTAAATGCATGAGAACATGTCATATTCATAGCATGATTCACGAATACGAATTAGGAAAGAATAGTGACTTCACTTTCCAGAAACGGCATGTTGCTTTAGGAAGAACTTTCCTTGATCATGCATAGTCCTTATGTGATTGTGTTCATACACCCATACTTAGTACAAATGTGTACTAACCCCTATACTATTACTTTTTTTATAGGTGCAGGTTCTTGAGAAGATTGAAGATTTGTCGAAGCGGTTTGGATTAGCGATCTCCAGACTTTGGTAGGTCCTCTTGAGTTCGAGGATGCTACATTTATTATTCAAGATTTAGTACATTAGACATAGCTAGTGGATGTTTTCCCTAGCATTTAATTTCAAACATTTGTTTAAAGCTTTGTAATAAGGCCGATTTGGCAAACTATTAATATTATTATGATTCTTTATTTCAATTGTTTAATTTATTGATAGATGGTTGCTTTAGTTTGAGCTTATTAGAATATCACTCGTATGCAGTATTATATGAAGTCTATGTACACTTCAATAAGAATTAAAATGTTTTAGATTTTCCGCATATTTAACAGTATGATTGTGATGAAAGCTAAGAAGAGGCTTGTCTGCGACCTCTGTGAGGTTAACGACGTCGGTCTCATCTAGGGTCTAGGATCCAGATGTGACAATAAGGTGAGGGATTTTCCTACTATTGTTTCTCGAGGTATAGAGGCTAAGAAAGTTCCTCCTAATGCTCCGGATGTTGGTGCACCAAAGAGGAATCACTTCTATGTTTTTCAAGCTAAGGAAAATTCAGATGATGATGCCGGTAAGTTTTTGTTTTGTCTCTTAAGTTGTGATTGTTTCCTTATAAGTGGGGGATTATGGTGAATATATGTGTAGTGATTTGTTGTCTCTTCTCTTCTCTTCTATTCAATATTGAGAGTTAGAATGATACAGTAGAATGTTGCATGTTGTTTAGGAGTCTAAATGAAAATGAATTTCATTGTTATACTTGCATTGTGTATTTCATGAGGTTATGTTTATGTTTTAAAGTGAGTTTATTTGATTTTGTCTCTCGTATTTTTATGCCTTCATAATAATTTTCTTAAAAGATGGATTATTGAATTTATGAGCATGCATTACAGTGAAATATTTGAATTTTTTGCTTAATTGTGTTTTCATTAGAAGTTGGCATTTTGTGCTTAGAAATGTTTTTTATGAGAATTATAATATGTGGAGAAGGAGTTCCTCTTATGTGAAATGGAAAAAGTGAGTCTTATTACATGATGAGTTGTAGATGTAGTTTCTACTTTCTTGTGTTTTCAGTCTCTTGATTATGTGGAGGTGATGTTCCTCCTATCTATGTGTATTGTGTATGGTGTGATATTGTTTTGAGCTGCTAGTCTTGAGTCTTTACCTCTTTATAGTGCCTAAAAGTGTTTTAGTGTCATTTGATGACGAATGTTTTCCAAGTGGGGGAGAATGTAACACCCTAAAAATGAACTAGGTGAAACTAGAGCCTAACATGTGTGTCATGAGTTTATAAGGTCGTAAAATTGTTAATTATAGTGTCATGTGGTATTGTCTAAAGTTTGGTGAAGTTAGGAGATCATACGTCGAACAACATCCATGACGTTCGAAAGTTTTGCCTTGAAACATGTTTGTGTGTCTTAGTGTGTTTTGGCATGTTTTACGAGTTCGTTTTTGTTGAAATTGATGTGAGAAGTTCTTAACATGTGTATGAGTATATTCGGGTTGGAAACGTCCGCGAAAAACTCCCCAAGGTCCAACTAGAGGGTCCTTGAGGAGAACCTTGTGGGAAAAAGTTGTCCCAAGTTGGCAACTTACTGCCTCAATGTTCACGGACCACTTCACGGCCAGTGGAGTTGACCACGGTCCGTGAATATGGTCGTGGACCTTACTTAGCCACATGGAGACTTATCCTAGGGATCGTAAGCTCCCATTTTGCAGGTTATGTCCCAAACAACAGTTGTCAGCATGGGCCATTGAAGGGACCATGCCATGTAGATGTTGGCCGTCGTTTGATGGTCCGCGATTTCCTGCAGCATCTCGTCCAGACCAAGGACATTTGGGGTATTTCACCTAGACTTCCTAAAATTAGTTGGATGGTTTATTTGGGTTATTTTAGGTATTATAAATAGTTTTATTAGTCTAAAACACTTAGATGAATTCATCATTCCAAAATCAAAACCCAAAACCCATAAAGAACTCTCTAGACCACCATTGAAGCTTGAAGGGAGATTGGAGCTTGAAGCATGGATTTCTCCATCAGTCCTTCTCAATTTTCGTGGTTTAGCATCAATTAAGGTATGACCTTCATCCCTGAATCTCTTTACTTCAAAGAGCCAATCTTCAAAGTGATTTTCTACAACTTTCTTAAAAAATGAACTTCTAAATTGTAATGTAGCCATGGGTTCTTGCATAAAACGTTTTGAATCATTGTATATCGATAGAATTGATGTTAGTTTGATGATTTTAACCGAAAAACCCTATGAACCCATGCAAATAAAGAAACCCTAGTTTTGACTACTATATGGTTGCTTTGATTATGTCTCTTTGCTATTGAATTCTTGTGTAGTTTGATTAAGGTTATTGAATTATGAAAGAATATTGCTAGAATTGTAAGTATGCTGCCCTAATATGATAAATTCGTGTTTTATTGTCTTGAATTAATTGTATATTGTGATTATTGAATTGAATCGGTGACTAAGACTATTGGTAATAGCCTTTGTATATTAAGTTGGTTGAATTAGCAATGGATTAGAGTTGTGAGGTTGGATTGATGGTATATTGACCTAACTCTCTCTCTAGGTTGTGTAGTATAGGTTTTAGATGATTATAATGTTTGGGATGGTCCACTTATGGTGGCGGTGCTTATGTGTTATACATGTGAACAATGTAGTCTCGTCGGTATTACTTTATGAGTTGTGAAACAAGGTGGCTGATACACTCAAATTTACTTCTCAAATAAGAAGTAAAGAGGTCGTATCAAGTAAAGAACCCAACTAATGAGGTTGGGATCGATCCCACGAGGAAAGTAGTTCAGACTTAACTTTATTCTATTATTACTACTATTTAGCCAACTATTTTCCAAGAAAACAAAAGACAAAAAGGGGGGGTTTTATTTCTGAATTAAAGAAAATGACTAGCTAAATTAAAGTAAACAACTAACAGATTCAAATCTCGGAGTTTAATCAATTAATAAAAGTAACTAGGGCTTAAGTGTTCCCCACAGGTTCCTAACTTGATAACTCTAACTATAACAATTCTTTCCTAGTATC
The DNA here is from genome assembly GCA_016801875.1 of Solanum sitiens. Classification (NCBI taxonomy): domain Eukaryota; kingdom Viridiplantae; phylum Streptophyta; class Magnoliopsida; order Solanales; family Solanaceae; genus Solanum; species Solanum sitiens. The sequence goes on along the minus strand of JABWTJ010000418.1, from coordinate 192,343 downwards.
TTGCATGTAAAGTGATAAGTTATGTATCTCTAAATCATTGGTCCAGCATCTAGAAAATTTCACTCCGCACCTTGGTCCGGCTACGTGTGTTGCTATACTAACCCTTATCTTTACCTCATATTAAGCATTGTATTCGGTATTTGACTAAGTTATTACCTCGTACCAACCAATACTAGCCTATTAGATAGTCTACACTAAATCTATGTTGATAATTCTTTTCCTATTATCTACCTCCTTGGTCCGGCAAGTAGCATTAAGGTCAGTTCTAACGTTGGCCATCCGTTAAAAAGACTTCTACATGAAAGAATTATCAATACATGCAAGACACCATTCTAGAATTGTTATTTTAGTTAGATTTTACCTTGTTATTCACCCATGGTTCCCACAACCTTAGCTATGGAGTTTAGTTACCCATGGTCATAATTACACAATTCATATTTTTAATGGAAGAATTCATGCACTTACTTTAATGAGAAAGAATAAAATCCAGAATTTAACTTGATTAATCAACACAAAATACCAACAATCAATTCCCGAAAAAGTGTATCAATTACTGAAATTAATTCTTCAATACTTGAACAAGAGAACTAAAATTATCAAAAAGTCTAACCCCAAAAATGAGTTTTTTAGAACTATTTATAATAAAAACAAAACCTAATCAAAGAAGGATTCTATTTACTGAAAATCTGTCCAAATGCGTCTGGGTCGACGGACCTCGTGACGGACCGTCATGGACACGACGGACCGTCCTGGCCTCCGTCGTCCCATACTTCACACATTCTTCTGCTACTTTCATCATTCCCCTCGACGGACAAGTATGACGGACCGTTCCAAGCACGACGGTCCGTCGAGGGTCTCCGTCACAAAATACTTAAACTTCTTGGAATTTGGGTACTGGGACTACTCTCTGATCATCACGACGAACAAGCAGGACGAACCGTCGAGGCTATGACGGTCCGTCATGCACTTCCGTAGTCCAACACTTGGTCAGACTTCCCCATCTTCCTTCAGCAACTTCTCTATTCACTACGATGCCACCTACGGACCATCACAGCCTCGACGGACCGTCATAAGCTCCGTAGGTGGTCTCTTCTGCATTTCTTGCTCAAAACTCCCGCGTTCATCTTTGGACAGATTTCCTGCAAATAAAGAGAAACTTACATAAAAAAATCAATACAAAAAGGCTTTAGACACACACTAAACTTAAGAAAAAGCATTAAAAGTACCGTTAAACCACGGTACATCAACACCCTCAACTTAAATTCGTTGTTTGTCCTCAAGCGACGCACTATGACTCACTACAAAATCTTTGTACAAGAGTATCCACATTTTAGCTTTCGCAATCATTTGACTATCAATCCCGATCATTCTCATTACGCTCATGCATGTTATCACTATTAGGCTAGAATCATGTGGCACCAGACCATGACACAGACTCACTATGCACTGACACCTATCCTCTTCAATTTCTCACCGAGGTGCTAATATTTTTGGTATTGCAACTAGTGTCCTCTCTTCAAAACACATCCTCATTTTTCACACAATGATTTCTGTTCGAGTATAAGGATTACTGTTCAATACTCACTCTCAGAACAAATTCATAACTCATTTATACATATTGCCATAAGCTTGTCCTTATTTTCACTACTGTAAGTTTGCCATACAACTCTTAGGATCACAACAGGACTTTCTTAGCTTGTAACATAGGCTCAGGGTCAGGTAGGGTATATTTAGGTATACTTTAGTGACTTGTTGACCTCCTTGACATATCGGCTAAGCGTACCACCTTTTTATCATTTTATTTCACCCTATTTCTCAATTTTCTTTTCACTTTGCTACTTTCCCTTTCTTATCCTTATGTGTAAGTAACCTTTCTCTTTTCTTGTGTTTATTTTGCTTCATATGTATGTTTTATTCATATATATATATATATATTTAGTCACTTCTGTTTTTTTTCTTTCTTTCTCTTCATTCTTTCAACCCCACTTTCCGGGGTTTTCCTTATAACAGCCACCCTCAACTCATGATTTTGCCATGAGTCAAGGTTCACAATACCCATGGTTGGGTCAGGTCCAAAACAAGGTTGCTTTCTGCATTAGCCACCCTCAACTTATGCTTTTGGCACAAACTGAGGTGCACATGTCCAAGGAGGGACCAGGGCTAACACGTTCCCAGCGAATATCATTTGGGGTGAAAAAGAACGATCTATTTTAAGCTCAATTCATTTGGATCAAAAAGGGATTAACTTCATTTGGTTTTCTGTTATTTTAAAGCTCGAGATTGACTATTTCGAACAAGGGCCTATGATCCTTTCCTAATTGTTTATTTCGGCTTACTTTCAGCAAGACTAACCAGGCAAGTTCTATCTCAGTATCAATGGTGGATCATTCAAATTTTCCTCACACTCACATGACATCTCGTTACACTACCAGATTATCAGACATTTAGTTCGAGTCTTGGATTCAGGGTCATGCAGTAGTGTATCTCTATGTCATGCTTAGGGCCACATATTTATCAATTGCTATGCCTAGTCATTGCATCATATTCATTACATCGGGATATCATTTCAGTTTTAGCCATCATGCTTCAGAGTTATACTATGTACACAAGATATAAACATGCCGGTTCAACAATAAAAGTAATTAGTCTCTTGGGAAAAAAGAACACAGGCAAGAAAACCCCAAGAGAGGATCGTGAATTGGGCTACTCAGACTTCACCCTAACATTCACTTTCCATTTACCCAACCACCAACAAAAAAGATATGCAATTGTCCCCAATGCATAAAAAAAAACTAAAGTACGTGAATGGTCGTTGAAGCAAACCTGAGGTACAAAGCGACGGCGATCAACAAGCTGGTGGGTCCAGTTCCCCGGAACCCACTCCCTCCATAGTCTGTACACCCTCAGTAGTGTCCTCAGCAGCAACAACACTATCAGTAATGCCTCTCACTGTATCCACAACTCTGGAGCTACAACCCTCCATGTACGGGCCTCCTCGTCAGCAATCGAGGCTCTCCTCGCAGCCTGCATCTTGCGGCGCTCCTTCTTCCTCGCCCTAGCCTCATCCTCCTCTCGACCCCTGCGCCTCTTGGCATGCTCTCGTGGGGGAGGTGGTGGATCATCAGAAGTGGCAAATAGAGCAGCCATCACTGTGTCCTCAGCAGGCTCTGCAGAAGGGGCCTCAAACTCAGGCACCCTAGCCTCTAAGATCGTATCAAGATCAGACCGTAAACTCTCAACCGCAGCCTGAATGGTCGACATGTCCACCGGAGGTGCTGGTCGGGCTAGCACCCGCAACTCAAAAGCGTCTAAGCGCTGATGAACATGTGCGATCTTCCTCTCAGTGTGCTGTGCCATCTTGCGCTGCATGCGCTCGTCTGCCTCAGCAATAGACCTCTGCATCCAAGGCTGGATGTGATGCAGAAGTGTGGCCATCTGCGCCTCAAGTTTCTGGACCCTAGCAAGTGGGACCAGAGTGGCAGAAGGAGCCGAGCGAGAAGAGCTCGGGGCACTGCTACTACCCGGGATAGACTCGACCGGGTTAGTGTCAGTGGGTGCAGAAGCAGCCTGGGAAGCTGCTTGAGCATGCTCTATAGTATCTGCCAGGTTCTCACCAAGTGAGGCCACCTACGGGCGGGGCCCTCTTCGTGGAACCAACTCATTGGCCTCATCCCTGATGAGGCCGATGTTAACATTGCCCTGCGGGGTCTTGAGCTGATCAATGTGCCAGATGGGCACACCTGCGGACCTGCATAAAGAGAAAATCATGCACGGAAAAGGGTAGGTAGTGGTGACCTTAAAGGCCCTCTCGTGCATGACCGCCTGTAAAAGCCAAGCGAAGTCAACCTCAAAACCTGCCATCATCGCTTCTATCAGAACTGCGCGATCCCATGTAACTATATTATGTGCAGCAGTGGGGGAGAGGCAGTGGCAGACAATAAACCATAAAAACTTGGCCGTGAAGGTCAAGTTAGCCTTCCTGATGGCTCCCTTCGGCACCATAACCCAGTCGGCAGCCTCTCCATCAATGGATAAGTGTTGCGCCATCCACCTCTTGGTGGTCTCTCTCAGCGATGGCTCACGCAAGAACCGACCCTCTTTAACAATTTGCCACCGGTAGTCGAACTCGGCGGTGAGAGGGGTCCTGGTGGCGTCAACATTCTCGCCGTACAGATACCGGCGGATGGCTGGCAGGGAGATATCGACCTGTATGCCACGGACTCTCACATGATCAAGTGGGGCCTGTTTGGCGGAAGCAGCCCGCTTGTCGATCTGTGATCGGAGAGTAGCCACATAGGAGGCGTAAAACTCTCGGACTAACTCCTCACTGTACCGGCCCAAAGCACGAGCTGTCCACTCTAGTCGGTCTCTAGTGAAGAGGGTGTGGATATCCGGCATGGTAGGAATACTACCCGTAAGGACCCGCCTCTCCAGTGTAATGGTCCGTGTCATGACGCCCTTATCATTTAGCAGCTTGGCGTCTGAATACAATTGGTATTGCCCGTCGACACACCACCGGTTGGGCTGGTCGGCAACCGGGGCAGGAACTCCAGTCGGTGAGCCTGGGGTGGAATCAGTACTGTCAGCCTTATCCGCCGAGGTAGACTGTGCAGCTGTGGCGTGTGCAGAGGCTTATGCGGACCCGGAGGCTTCCTACGACCAAGAAACTCCTAAGGAGCCAGACGCTCCTTCATCTGGGGCAGCTGACCCAGAAGGTGTGCCGGTCAGTGTGCGCTCCTCATCAGACTGGGAGGCAGTGACTACGCCGGACGCCACCTTTTTGGGCATCGCTCTGGTTGAACGTGCAGCTCGTGCTGGAGTGGTAGTGCCTGGAGGCACGTACTCGGGATCATGCTCATCATCCGAGCCTATAACCAGTCGGGCAGAAGGGGCGACAGATTTGGAATGCCCACGTGTGTAAACGCGATCTTGTTTCGGTGCCATGAGAGGTGGTACCTTTAAAGAATCATTATTAGTACTAGAAGGAGCAAACAAGACAATAAAAAATGAGACAAAATACATATAAAATCAAAGCAGTAATGACATCTCTGTAGTTGCAGTGAAACACGACGGACCAGGTGATGGCCCGTCGTGAGTATGACGGACCGTCATGGGGTCCGTCATGTAATACTTAACAAGATAGACTCTCAGAAGGAAAGTCTTTGACCGGTACGACGATTGTGCAGGACGGACCATCGTGGGTAGGACGGTCCGTCGTGGATGTCCGTCAGTGGACACTTAGAAAAAGTATGGAGACCCTTATGACAGGGGTCTCTGACCGGTACGACGGTTGTGCAGGACGGACCATCGTGGGTACGATGGTCCGTCGTGGATGTCCGTCAGTGGACACTTAGAAAAAGTATGGAGACCCTTAGGATAGGGGTCTCTGACCGGCACGACGGTTGTGCAGGATGGACCGTCGTGGTCATGACGGTCCGTCGTGCATGTCCGTCAGTAGACACTTAGAAAAAGTATGGAGACCCTTAGGACAGGGGTCTCTGACCAGCACGACGGTTGTGCAGGACCGACCGTCGTGGGTACGACGGTACATAGTAGATGTCCGTCAATGGACACTTAAAAAAAGTATTGAGACCCTTAGGACAGGGGTCTCTGACCGGCACGAAGGTTGTGCAGGACGGACCGTCGTGGGCATGACGGTCCGTCACATGTGTCCGTTGGTGGACACTTAGAGAGAAATTGTGAGACCCTTAGAACTGGGGTCTCTGACAACCATGACAGTTGTGCAGGACGGACCGTCGTGGTTACGAGGTCCATCATCAGGGTCTCGTTCTGTCATTCAGAGACAAAACTGGGGATGCCACAATCATCCCTAGTGATTCAAACCAAAGACTCTATATTAACCTACATCTTTCTAACCCAAATACCTATCAAACTTACTATGATAAAGCACCAATTTCTCGAGTTTTAACAAGGCAAATCGTGGGACTAATAACCTAGGTCAGACAAGAATGGGTCAAAGATCAAAGACCCACCAACAAGAAATATGCTAATAGTAAATTAAAAACAATAATGAAGTGCAAATGGGTAGAGTTCAGAAACACATACCTGGGAAGAGGAGAAAACAAAACGCAGTGAAGCACCCAACTATGAAAATGAGAATCACAGTCACAAACTCCGACCAAGAAAGGAGATTGAGGAGGGGGAAAGTGAGAATGTGGGGATTTTGGGGATGGAAGGAAGTTGAAAAGGGAAGAAATAGGAGAAAGAGGGAAAGAAACGGTTTAATAAAGGGGTGGGGAGTTTAAAAAGGTTTAAAACTTTTAAAATTCCCCAGCCGGGTCGGGTCGGGTTGCTGGATAATGAAGCGACGAGACCCCGACGATGGTCCGTCACAGATGTGACGGTCCGTCATAGGTGCCGTCGCATGTGCCCTAATATTTCAAAGCAATAAAGAACGAACCTGGCACGACGGATTCATGCGACGGTCCGTCGCAAGCGTGACGGTCCGTCGATGTATCCGTCAGTGAATGTGGCAGAGTAATTTTCTGCAGAATTTCCTGGTGATGTGCTACCTGAAAATTTAAAACCCATTAGTAGAAAAATGCTACCATTACTAGAAAGAAAACTATAATTTGGTTAGATGATACATATTGGGTTGCCTCCCAACCAGCGCCTGATTTAACGTCGCGGCACGACTGAGGACACTCGATTACTGAGGCTTCATCAAGATGGTATGCCTCAATCACTTCATTCGCCGATTCTGTATGCCCTATATAGATTTTTATTCGTTGTCCATTCACCTTAAATTGCACACCTTCCTTGTTTTCCAACGCAACAGCTCCATGAGGGAATAGTTGAGTGATCAAGTAAGGGCCAGTCCATTTGGACTTGAGCTTGCCCGGAAACAAGCGCAACCTAGAATTGTATAAAAGCACCGAATCCCCAACCATAAACTCTCATTTCTCAATTTTTAGGTCATGGTACTTCTTCATCATTTCTTTGTAGAGGGCTGAGCTTTCATAAGCTTTTAGGTGAAATTCATCGAGTTCATTCAACCCATTTAACCGTTGTTCTGCAGCTTCGTTCCAGTCCATTTTTAACTTCTTCATAGCCCACATGGCTTTATGCTCTAATTCAACCGAAAGATGACAAGCTTTCCCATATACAAGTTGGTATGGGGACATACCTATGGGAGTCTTATACGCTGTCCGGTAGGCCCAAAGAGCATCATCAAGCCTCCTTGACCAATCCGTTCTACTAGCGTTCACTATTTTTGACAAAATCTGTTTGATCTCCCTATTTGATACTTTAACTTGCCCAGTAGTTTGAGGATGGTAAGGAGTGGCCACATTATGGCTAACCCTATATTTCTCCAATAATCTCTTGAACAATTTGTTGCAAAAGTGGGATCCCCCATCACTAATAATTGCCCGTGGGGTACCAAATCGAGAGAATATATTCTTTTTCAAGAACGCAGTGACACTCTTCCCCTCATTGTTTGCGAGGGAGATAGCTTCCACCCACTTAGATACATAATCAACTGCTACTAAAATATACTTCATTCCATGAGAACTCACAAACAGACCCATAAAGTCAATACCCCAAACATCAAATAACTCAATCACAAGAATGGGATTTAGAGGGAGCTCTTGCTTTCATGAAATGCCGCCATCTCTTTGGCATCTGTCACATGCTTTGGTGAACTCATGAGCATCTTGATGAATAGCTGGCCAATAGTAACCACATTATAAGATCTTATGAGTAGTCCGGATACCACTATGATGGCCACCAAAGGGTGAGGAATGGCATGCCTCTAAAACACTCAACATCTCAACTTATGGCACACAATGCCGAATAAGCCCATCAGCACAGCTCCGATATAAGTATGGTTCATCCCAAATAACTTCTTCACATCGTACATGAACTTTTTCCTTTGATGAAAGGACAAGTCCGATGGAACAATATCACTAGCTAAATAATTCGGAAAATCTGCGAACCATGGAATCAAGTCTTGTGAGGTAGCCAATACATGGTCATCGGGGAACGTGTCATCAATATCAGTCTTATCCCCTAACTCACTCATAGCTTCTTATTCTAGACGGGATAAGTGATCAGCAAGTTGTTTTTTGGTCCCTTTTCTATCCCTTACCTCAAAGTCAAATTCTTGCAGTAGTAATACCCAACGAATCAACCTCGGTTTCGCATCCTTCTTTGCCATCAAACATCTCAAGGCTGAATGGTCAGTATGCACTATAACTCTAGTACCTAGCAAATAGGAGCGAAATTTTTCAAAAGCAAATACTACTGCAAGGAGCTCTTGCTCAGTTACTGTATAGTTCTTCTGAGCTTCATTGAGGGCTTTACTAGCATAGTAAATGGGATGAAGGATTTTGTCCCAATACCACACCAAGGGCAACCCCACTAGCATCGCACATCACCTCAAATGGACTGCTCCAATACGGAGAAATAATGATAGGTGCAGATACCAATTTTTCTTTTAGCTCGCCGAATGCTTGAAGACAGGATTCATCAAAATAAAATTTACAATCTTTCTCCAGCAGTTTGCACAACGGATGTGCAATTTTTGAGAAATCTTTGATGAATCTCCTGTAAAAACCTGCATGCCCAAGAAAGCTTCTCACACCTTTTACAGAGATAGGTGGGGGAAGTCTCTCTATTACCTTGACTTTGGCTCGATCAACCTCTATGACCTTTTCTGAAATGCGATGACCCAAAACAATACCTTCTTTCACCATGAAGTGGCATTTTTCCCAATTGATTACTAAATTGCAGTCTTCACATCTCTTAAGAACCTCAGATAAATGGCTCAAACACCGCTCGAATGATTCACCAACCACAGAAAAATCATCCATAAAAATCTCAATAGTATCTTCCACTATGTCGGAGAATATCGACATCATACATCTCTGAAATGTGGCGGGTGCATTGCACAACCCAAATGGCATTCTCTTGAACGCAAAGGTCCCATATAGACAAGTAAATGTGGTTTTCTCTTGATCTTCTGGTGTAATAGAGATCTGATTATACCCCGAATAACCATCAAGAAAACAGTACCACCCTTTTCCAGCAAGTCTATCGAACATCTGATCCATGAAGGGCATAGGAAAATGGTCTTTTTTGGTCCATGCATTTAATTTTCGGTAATCCATACACACCCTCCATCCAGTCACCGGTCTCATTGGAACACGTTCATTTTTCTCATTGGGGACCACAGTCATTCCTCTTTTCTTAGGTACACACTGAACAGGGCATACCCAACTACTATCGGCGATCGGATATGTTACTCCGGCATCTAACCATTTAATGATTTCCTTCTTCACGACCTCTTGCATAGGTGGATTTAAGCGTCTCTGGTGATCAATACTTGGCTTATGATCGGGCATGAGTTGGATTTTATGAGAACAAATACCAGGAGGGATCCCAATAATGTCCGCAATAGTCCACCCAATAGCTCTTTTGAACCTTTTTAGCACTTTCACCAAACTCTCAACTTTTTGTTCATTCAGGTCTGATGCAATGATTACCGGCAAAGTGTCACCGTTTCCTAAGAATTCATACCTGAGATGAGGTGGAAGTGCTTTTAGTTCTAACTTAAGAGCCTCCTCTATAGATGGTTTCGCAAGTGGCGACTCGCGATTCTTCATGTCTAGCTCATATTTCTTCGGTTTAAACCAAACGTTACCACGATCAAGAGCAGCGACTAATGACCCATATTCTTTAATGCAATCATTATCAAAATTCATTATCACTGCCGCTAGTGCTTTTGCACCTAGACGTTCTTCTATTTGTGTCTAGGGTGACTTACCAACTTTGTAGGATATAGCAAATACCGATTGGAGCTCACCACTCTGCCTCATGGACCTACAAATATTGAAGGTCACTTCTTCATTGTTCAATCGAAATTTCATTTGCCCCTTTTCCATATCAACTAAGGCTCTACCCGTAGCAAGGAATGGTCTCCCAAGAATAATAGGCACCTCAAAATCGACTTCACAATCAAGAATAACAAAATCTGCCGGAAATATGAACGAATCCACTTTAACTAGCACATCATGGAGTATCCCTATAGGCCTTTTTACTGTTCGATCGGCCATCAGTAGCCGCATCGCAGTGGGCTTTGGATCACCCAAACCCAACTTCTTGTAAATCGAGAGGGGCATGAGATTTATGCTTGCCCCCAGATCACATAGTGCTTTCGCAAAATGCAATAACCCAATTGTACAAGGGATAGTGTACGCACCTGGATCTTCTTTCTTCTGTACTAAAGATCTTGTAGCAATATCACTACAATGCTGCATTCTATCATCATCCTCAAAAGTGACCGATCTTTTCTTTGTAACCATATCTTTCATAAACTTGGCATAACCGGGCATTTGTTCTAGAGCTTCTACCAAAGGGACATTGATAGAAAGCTGCTTCAACATTTTTATAAAATGCTGATATTTACCAATCTCGGTCTTTTTCACTAACCTTTGAGGAAAGGGTGGTGGTGGTCTAGGCATGGGAGTTACCTTTTTAGGCATTTCAGCATCTTTTTCACTGTTATCTTCTACTTCATCACTAACCTCTACCACTTTATCATTATCTCTCATCACCTTTTCCACAATAGACGGCATAGGTGGGTCAATGGTTTTCTTACCACCTCGAGTAGTAATTGCCATACAGTGTCCATTATTTTTCAAATTTTGGATAGTGTTGCTAGGGACAGTGCCCGGTTGCCGTGTGTTCACAGTCGCAGACAATTGGGCCATTTGCAACTCAAGCTGCTTAATCGATATTGCATGTGTATCGACTTTCTGCCCAATACCCGCTACATCACTTTCGTGTGCTCATCACTAGCATTGAACTTCCTCATCATTTTGTGCAACCTATCCTCAACTCGCACCATACTACCTCCACCATCCCTAGGAGCAACTTCACGATTTTGAGGAGGAACATAAGGCCCACTCCTATCATTTCTGTTACCATAGTTACCCCTGTTGAAGTTGTTGTCGCAGTTGTAATTTCCATCACGGACATAATTACCCTTACGGTTATAGTTACCATAGTTCCGACCTTGGTTCCCTTGACCTTGGCGCCAATTCTCCTAATTGGAGCCTTAAGCATTCGGTCGGAACACCCCCGTCTGATCATTTATTGCATAGGAATCCTCCTCATAATAATATTCATCAGTTGGTGGTGGTGGTTTAGACAAGTAGTTCACTGCATTTATCTTTTCTGCACCCCAGTGACATGTTTTAACACCAACACAAGTTCAGTTCTCATCTGTGCCATATCTTCACGAATCTCATCTGTGGCAGGGTTGTGTGTGGATTGCACTGCAAAGGTATTTCTCCCCGTATCTGACTTCCTAGTACTCCATGCTTTATTATTACGGGAGAATTTCTCTAACTTTTCGGCAATCTCAGCATAAGGACACTCCCAATAAGAACCACCTGCTATAGTATCCAATACCGCTTTATTATTATCATTCTGTCCCCGATAGAAGTATTCTTTCAGTGACTCATCATCTATGCGGTGATTGGGGACACTTCTCAAAAATGAAGTGAACCTATCCCAAGAACTGCTAACTGACTCTTCTGGTAGTGCCAAAAAGTTGTTCACTCTATCTTTGTGATTTAGTTTCTTGGAGACCGGGTAGTAACGTGCTAAGAAAACGTCCCTTAGTTGGTTCTAAGTGAAAATTGAGTTATAAGGGAGCTCAGTGAACCAAATAGTAGCCTCTCCCGTCAGTGAGAGAGGAAATACTCTTAACCCTATTACATCCAAATTCAAACCAGGCCTCCCTACACAACTTTTACACACTGCCCTCACCTTAGCTATATGGGCATGTGGGTCCTCAGAAGGTAGACCTGAAAACAAACCTCTACCAGTGAGCATTTGCATTAGACTACTAGTTACCACAAAGGTGTAACCTTCTGGTAGAGGGGGCAAGACAAGTGGCCCATCAGAGTCTGCAATATTATCATAACCTCTGTAGTATTCTTGAGGACGTGGAGCGGGATTTTGTCCCCTTTGTGCATCTTGACCAGGATTATCAGGTAATAATCGACGATGAGCATCAACTATAGCTGGGATGTTCTGGTTTGGATCATCATCATTTATACCCAAGTTTCGATTCATATTGCGTAGTGTACGCTCTAACTCGTGATCGTAGGGAAACAAGGGTTCTCTTCCTCTCCGTGTATTTGGCATACAAGGAAGTTAGTTCTGCAAGAATCAAAAACAAAAGAAAAAGTAAAATCAGGAAAATATTGACTAAACTTTAGTAATAAGTTTAAGTTAATCTAAAAGCTACTTTCCCTGGCAGCGGCGCCAAAATTTGATACGCTCAAACTTACTTCTCAAATAAGAAGTAAAGCGGTCGTATAAAGTAAAGAACCCAACTAATGACGTTGGGATCGATCCCACGAGGAAAATAGTTCAGACTTAACTTTATTTTATTATTACTACTATTTAGCCAACTATTTTCCAAGAAAACAAAAGACAAAAAAAAAAGGGGGGGGGGGTTATTTCTGAATTAAAGAAAATGACTAGCTAAATTAAAGTAAACAACTAACAGATTCAAATCTAGAGTTTAATCAATTAATAAATGTAACTAGGGCTTAAGTGTTCCCTACAGGTTCCTAACTTGATAACTCTAACTATAACAATTCTTTCCTAGTATCTTGCATGTAAAGTGATAAGTTATGTATCTCTAAATCCTTGGTCCGGCATCTAGAAAATTTCAATCCACACCTTGGTCCGGCTACATGTGTTGCTATACTAACCCTTATCTTTACCTCATATTAAGCATTGTATTCGGTATTTGACTAAGTTATTACCTCGTACCAACCAATACTAGCCTATTAGATAGTCTACACTAAATCTATGTTGATAATTCTTTTCCTATTATCTACCTCCTTGGTCCGGCAAGTAGCTTTAAGGCGAGTTCTAACGTTGGCCATCCGTTAAAAAGACTTCTACACGAAAGAATTATCAATACATGCAAGACACCATTCTAGAATTGTTATTTTAGTTAGATTTGACCTTGTTATTCACCCATGGTTCCCACAACCCTAGCTATGGAGTTTAGTTACCCATGGTCATAATTACACAATTCATATTTTTAATGGAAGAATTCATGCACTTACTTTAATGAGAAAGAATAAAATCCAGAATTTAACTTGATTAATCAACACAAAACACCAATAATCAATTCCCGAAAAAGTATATCCATTACTGAAATTAATTCTTCAATACTTGAACAAGAGAACTAAAATTATCAAAAAGTCTAACCCCAAAAATGAGGTTTTTCGAACTATTTATAATAAAAACAAAACCTAATCAAAGAAGGATTCTATTTACTGAAAATCTATCCAAAAGCGTCTGGGTCGACGAACCTCGTGATGGACCGTCATGGACATGACAGACCGTCATGGCCTCCGTCGTCCCATACTTCACACATTCTTCTACTGGTTTCTTCATTCCCCTCGACGGACAAGTATGATGGACCGTTCCAAGCATGACGGTCCGTCGAGGGTCTCCGTTACAAAATACTTAAACTTCTTGGAATTTGCGTACTGGGACTACTCTCTGATCATCACGATGAACAAGCAGGATGAACCGTCGAGGCTATGACGGTCCGTCATGCACTTCCGTAGTCTCACACTTGGTCAGACTTCCCCATCTTCCTTCAGCAGCTTCTCTATTCACTACGATGCCACCTACGGACCGTCACAGCCTCGACAGACCGTCATAAGCTCCGTAGGTGGTCTCTTCTGCATTTCTTGCTCAAAACTCCCGCGTTCATCTTTGGACAGATTTCCTGCAAATAAAGAGAAACTTACATAAAAAATCAATACAAAAAGGCTTTAGACACACACTAAACTTAAGGAAAAAGCATTAAAAGTACCGTGAAACCACGGTACATTAGTGTCCTCGTCGGCACTACTTCATGAATTATGGCTTTATCATGTTATAACTTGAATATGTGAGTATTTTGAAGGTCTTTATGACTTATGTGTATCTGTGGAGTCAAAGCATGATTTCTTCTAGTTGATGATATGTGTCTCTAGTAGGCTATAGTAAAGTTGCTATGTGTATTATTTGATGGTGAATTATAATGTTTCTTGGTGAATTATATGAGAATTGTGATAACTTAGATAGATGATATTATAGTAGTGATTGACATGTGACCATGAACATAGTTTAAGAAGGTCATTTATGTGGAACCTTTAACCTGGATGGAAGGTTATGATATCCTTGAAGTTGAAAGTCGTAATGATATCCTTCTTGTGTGAATGGTGGACTTAGGGTTAGTTTGCTGGAACGACATGAAATCCTCCTTAGGAAAGTCATTGAATTATCCTCTTGACCATTTTAGGTAGCCTTAGTGGACCCTCTTTGGTAAGGCGTAATGTGATTGGTTTGTGAACTTGATATGGAACCTCTTCATATGCCCCTTCATTGAAATACTCTATGAGAACCAAGGCTAGCACCGAGTGAGTATGCTTTGCTAGTATCTCTATTGAATATGAGACTAGAGTACAAATAAAGCTTTGATATTCCTTAACCATGTGCCTACATGGGATGTGTCCTAGTTCTACCATTGGCAAGTAGAACACCCTTTATCGGAGTATGGTTGACTCCGTATTCCATGCCTAGCTAGTATGGTCTATGTCGGTTATTGCCTATTCTCATCATGTCAAATACATGCTACTTTTAGATATGTACTATGAAGTTTAGGTAGAAGAATGGGACGCTATCTAGACATAGCACGACTAGGATTTGAAGATATTAGTGTGTAAGTTCCCTAGGTCTTCTCCAAGACCATTATGTGAAAGTCCTTAAGTGTTGAATGTCTCTTAAATGGTCTAATTAACATAATGATTGAAGTAAAGGTATGTTAATTAAAAGGTATCTATCTACAGTAGCTTTGAGGATTGCTTAGGTAGGCTTGAAGAGGGTGTATGGGCGTTTTCTTCATGTTTTACTTAGGTGAGTCTTATAGTAATTATAGGTAGGATGTTTAGTTAATGAGAATAATCTTATATTAGGTAGTCTAAAGTATCTCTTTGGTGTGTGTGAAGGGATTGTACGGGCGGTCACTCCATAACTCATTCAAGTGAGCCTTAGAATCACCTTTTGTAGGAGGGTCTTATGTTTATGTGTTTTGAAGTGTTCTTGATGTTATATCGTGGAATTTGACTTATATTTGAAGTTGGTGTTATATGTGGTTCTTATACTAGTGTTATGAAGTTTTACTCAAAAAGAGCATGTTTTATACAAATGCCCCTTTTATCATGATTTTATGTAGTATGCCTGCCATAGTACATGCAATATACTAATTCCATACTTTTTGTCTATCCGTAAAGGATTAGGTGGTAATTGAGAGGCATATTGAAGAAAAGCTTGGAAACTAGGAATCTTTTAATCAAAGTTTGGGTATGTCCCCACTTGATTCGAGGACATGATTATCTTTAGATTTCTTTGTCAAAAGTATTGTAATAGACTAAGTATTCCTATATTTCAATTTTATGGGCCGTGTCCTAAGATATTTGTGTGTCTAAGATGGCGTCAATGAGACTTATTCTTATTTCTTATGTTCCTATGAAAGATGTTTTGCAATATCATTCGAGTGAAAAGTTTCAATTCCGCACTAATTGTCGTACATGTATGCAATGAAGATGTATAAGGGCTTGTACAAGACCTCCGAGAGGTCAAGTACGCCATTCCACGACTTGAGGAATGCCCTAACATCTAGGGTGCTCTTGGGTCGTGACAGACTTGAAGCTCTAGTGTTCTTCAATGGAGGTTGAAGTTTGGGGAGAGAGAAAGTAGAGAGAAGTTGGAGGGAATTGTGTTTGGGGAATTATGTAGTGTTGGGTTAGTGTAATGAAGGTTAATTCTTATATAATCCTTCAACTAAATTAATCAACCAATTAACTAGCTAACTAATTAAATGACTAAGTTAAGACTTGGCAGTGAAACTAGACCCTCAAACAATGGTTGTCGTCGACGGGGCATCGATCAAACAACGGTACCATTGTTAAAAGTCGTCATTTGATTCAGAGACTGCATCCTTGGCTGATTTGTGAAAATGGCAAACTTTTGAACCACGAAGCCATCGACAACTCATCGATAAAATGACGGCACACCGTTTGGCTCGTGGATGCCCATTGTCAAAAGAAAACTTTTGGGTCAATTGGAAGGGTCATCTCCAAGGACCCTTAGGGTGGTCCTTGGGGAGTCGTGCCCGGACATTTCAACCCTAAACACACTATTCTATATATTTAACACATTTTTATCAATTTCATTAAGTTCCAACTCTTAAAACTCCATGAAACATGCCAAGGCACACTAACCTCAATTTTACTAGTCGTGGTCGTTTCTTAATGTTTGGACTCTAAAACTTCCTAATTAGCTTCAATTCATTTATTTTGTCTTAGAAACAGTTTTTTGAGTCTTACATCATCATGTGAGTCTCTATACCAAGTCTTGAACATTTGGACTGTTACATATACATCAATTCTATACACATCATAACCATTTTTCATGAAAGAACAATTTAGTCAAATTTCTAAATTCTTTACTGTGAAGTACTAAATCTCTAACAGAAAAGCTTGTCCAAACATTTAATAATGCAACTCTTATGCAATTTATGGTGAAAGCATGACAATATGAAAGACTAACCATATAAACTCATTTTACAATATAACCATAACTTCATAGGATGCACAATTCAAGGAGAACAATGAAATTCATTTTAAACTAGATTCCTAAACAAAATGCAACATGCAATGTGCTACTATGACATTCTTTCTCTCAAGCTTGACTGGAACAGAAGAGAAGAGACAACAAATCACAACTCCAATACTCACCATACTCCCATAATTAGAAGGAACCCATTACAACACAAGAGAGTAAACTAGAACTTACCGGCATCATCACCCGAATTTGCTCCCTTAGCTTGGAGAACATAAAAGTCATTCCTCTTTGGAGCATCACCTTTCGGAGCACTAGGAAGAACTTGGTTGGCTTATCTTCCTCTAGCCGCAATAGTAGGACAATCTCTCACCTTATGACCATTCTTACCACAACAAAAGTTTAATGACCCTCAAAATGAATTAGGGTTCTTCGAGCCTCACATGTGTCTAAATAGGTTTAAAGTATGTTAACTAAGTATTTTACAGTATGCATGCTTGATTTGAAGTAATTTGGAGGTCAAACATCCAAGAACGTCTAGTAACGTTCGAAAGTTATCCTTGAGACGTGCTAGTATGTTCAAGTACGCTTGTGCATGTTTTATGTGTTTATTGGCCCTAGATTTGTTTGAATGAGTGTTGTGAGTCAACGTCAAGGCATGTGTTAGACTAAAGTCTGTAGGACCCTTGTTTTATGTTGGTTGAAGGTGCTTGACAAGATCCAAGCCAAAGAGGGGCAAGCCTTAACCAAAGAGACAAGGCTGCCCCAAGTTTTAAAAATCATTGCCTCAACTTTCACAGACCACTTCAAGGCAAGTGGTGTTAACCACGACTTGTGAAGGAGGTCGTTTAAAGGATTTGGTGGCATGTGAGGCAAGGCAATTGGCCTAGCTACTTCCCTAACTTCTACGAGCCACTTCACGGCCAGTGGTCATGACCACGGCTCATGAAGCTGTTCTTGGAAGTGCCTTAGACATGGGGGGTCTTGGAAAGGTCAAGAAGCCTACTGCCTAGTGGACCACGGACTGTAGCACTTGTTCGTAATCTACCTTTACTGGCAGTGAATGTGGTAGTGGTCCCTGCCGGGTCTGCCTTAAGTTTGTGATTTTAAATAAATTGATTTCGATCATTTATTAATTGGCGTTGATTTTAAATGGCTTATACATTAAATATAAATAGTTTAAGGTCTTTTAACAAGTGATAATATCATTATTTCAAAACCCCAAATCAAAACCCCAAGTTTTCTCTCTAACCCAAGGAACAAGAAGGAAGCCATAGAAATTGGAGTTGAAGTTTTTTCATGGTGTTTTTCCTGCAATTTCGTGGGCTTTTCTTCATGTAGAAGGTATGGTAATCCTTCATCTTTATATAACTTCCATATAAAGAGTTCCTTCAAAGCTTTTCAATGAGAATTTATGGTCAAATTGTCTATCTTCCAATCTAGCCTTGGGTTCTTTCTCAAATTGATTTCAGAAGCATTCTTATGACGAATTGATGTTTATGTACTGATTATAAAGTGAATTTCAATTCAATTTCATGATGAACCCATGTTCCTTCCAATTCTCAAACTATTCTATGTTATGGGCGTTGTGATCTTTAGTATATGTTAATTGAATTATGATTCTAGTATGTTGAATTAGATATTCCTACTGTTTTATGTTCAATTGGATGGTGAATTGTTGATGAGTGAGACATGTGGATTAACGTTTGAAGATTTGGTAAGATTTACCTATGTTCCTCTATCCTCTATAGATTGATAATGAAATGTACATAATGTGATCTTAATTCTAGGATAGATGAATCATGATTTTGTTTATGTTAAGATACATTTAGCTACTTCCCTATATTGAATTGTTGATGAATAATGAGTATTGATCAATGATTATCAAAGGTTGATGAATTTGTAAGATCGTCTACTTTCTCTACTTTTCTATGTCATTGATAATTGAATTGTCCTTGTATGGCATTGTGTTGTATGGTCCACTTATGATTGCGATGTTTGCTTATCCTCAATCTATATATGTGTTGGTCATGGCCGTAGAGTCAAATTGATGTTATATGAGTGTGTATTTATGATGATCACACTATGTGAAGCTTATGCCAGTTTACATTTTAATATATGATCTAGATTGTATTGCTAATGTTATGAACATTTGAATGACTATTATAGGGTTAGGGTTAGGTGCTCCCATTGATGAGTTATAATGGTTAATGACACCTTACCCACATACACCTATATGAATTTGTGATTAGATAATGATAGGATTCTTGAATGTAATGTGGAGTTATCTTGTCTCTTATGCAAAATTTTGATGTGTGGTCTATACTTGAATGTGCATTGTGTTCTTAAGAGGGTGGATGCCTCAAAGAACTGTTGATGGCTATTGTATGATAATTTTTACCAATGTACATACACTTACACCTAATGCATGCTTACAAGTAGTATAGGTTCATGGTGTCTAATGAAAGGGTATTCTCATATGCACTTGTGTCTACTACTATGAATGTAGAGTATATGTCCATGAAGTATGGTATGTATCCCTTAACTAGCATGACCTGACGGGTGTACTAGTATGGACAAGGGTATGAGACCTTGTCTATGCATTGCACATGTGTGCCTTGATAGGAAGTTCCTAAGTTTGAGATCTATGTAGATGAATATATGCATGAGTATTTTATGAATATGCATAGTGTCTAAATGCGTTTATATGAAAGGATTGCTCATTTAGTTACACCTATACACTTATGCATCAATGAAGTGAAGTATGAACATGTGTGGTCAAAGGGTGTTTATGTGAAAGGTTTTCTCACATATATGTATAAACACACACATGAAGACATGTCCATTATGTATGTATGCTGATTTAGTCAATGGAGAGGCTCTTGAAAGGTGTTCTCAAGGGTATCCTAAACTAGATGGTACTTCAATATGCTATGTCCATGTGAAAGGTTTTCTCACATAATTTAGGTGGATGAAAGGATACTCTCATCTATGACCTATGATCTAAGCATATGGGCAGTCAATCTCCTAAATCCTACTGTTATAAAGTAATGACTAATAAATGCTCCAAAAAAGGAACTTACCTTAGCATCGAGTGTGCTTGAAGATGAGGGGTGTTCCTTCCCATAGTGGGAATGTGGGTTCACCATAATTCTCATGAGGTGGATAACAACAATTCCTCAATAGGCATAAAAAGGGTTTCCACATATGCCTTCAAGTTCCATAAACTATGCTTGCCCCATAGGATCTAGCAACTTATAACACCTAATATTCTAGCATGATATTAATGTTTTACTTTGGCCAAGTAGAGAACCTCTCATTTGTGCGAGGTTCTACAACACCGGATTCCATGTCTAGCACCCATGGTCTTAGTGTTGGTTAAGGCTATAGTTTTCAAAAGTAAAATGGACAATGAAAGTAAAGTAAGGACCCTAAGTAGGATAACCTATGGGAAGTTGCTTAGTGTAGGTGAGGTTATGGTACTTTACCTATTCATTGCACAAGTATCTCTTGTAGTGTCCTCTACTTGTTGTGATGATATGCATTGTATGAGTCTATATGATGCGGTCTTACCTTATATGCATAATGTGGGTCTTATTGATACTACGATGAAGTCTTTATTGGCATGTATAAAGTTTTCTTTACTGTCTTATAGATATGTAAAGTAAATGATATGCTTGTAGTCTCTTGATGAGTTTACTAAGTAGGTGTGAGTTAATGGGACTTCACATGTACATAACAGTAGTAGGCTTGGAATGGGATTATGAGTAAAGTGTTGTTATGTTTAAGTGATATGAAGTCTATATATGCTATTAATTGACTAATGCCTCTTATAATGATATTTGGAAGTCTTGACTTGTATATGGTCTTGTAATGAGTTCTTTTATGTGGTCCATAAAGTATGTTGGGTCAAATATGAAGTATATGTCTTGTTACATGAAATGGTTCTATCAATGTATGTATTGATTAATTAACCTAGTGGCCTTAAGGTGATTCTTGAGTGTGGATAGTGTAATGGGACATTGACTATGCATTGCACTAAGTATCAGTAGAGGGTTACTTTTGAAGTTATGGAATTAAGAAGAAGAAGAATAAGAAGAGTTCACTGTAAAATAAAAAGAGAAACTTACTGTAAATGGAAGGGGTTTACTGTGAATGTGCCTTAGATGTAATATATGACATATGTGATGTTATGTCTATTGTATATGCCTAAATTAAGTAGGTGAATTGTATGATGCTTATGGTATCAATGTTTTAATAAGTTTGCACAAAAAGGCATGTTGCATGATTTCAAAGAGAAATGTCCCTTTTTAAATACACGTTTTTGCATGGTTGCGATACTTCGTACATTCTTGTACTATCACCATTCTTCTTTACCTTTAACATAAAGTGTAGGTTATGTATACTTAAAGAATGTCTCTAGTGTGTAGGGCTTGATATGTGTTTCCCCAAGCTCAAGGAAAGAAATCCTTAAGTTCAAGAATTTTCTACATTATGTATTATGTAAAGTTCCGTAATAGCTTAGTTAATGAATTATGTTATAAGGGTCGTGTCCCTAAGGTACTCTAATGATGTAGAGTCTAAGATGGCAAAGACACTTAGAGTCAAAATATGTTTTATGACTTATGTTATTGTTCTATTAATGGAAGTGATATTCTAGCATATGATGTGCTATAAAAGTTTTAAATTTTCCGCTTAATATAGCTATGACAATGCGATGAATGATAACTATGGGCTTGTATAAGACCTCTGAGATGTCAAGTATGCCATGTTACTTCTAGGGGGTGCTCCCCGGTCGTGACAAACCTGGTATCATAGCGTGAGGTTATAAAAGTGGTTTTCTGGTCCAAAGTCTCATATTGCCACGACTAGTAAAGTCTCGTTCATTTGTGGTGAGTCGCGACATATCCATGAGCGAGAGGCTATAGGCCGATAGAGTTTCCCTTCTTCATCATTCTCATGTCGTGCAATAGAACCTAATTCTATAGGATCGTTGTCTTATGTTTTCTTGTCTGGTCGTCTTTAGATGTGATTGTTTGGACGAGATGATATCTTTATGCTTGAGGTAGAAAAGGTTAGTTTTGATGCTTATCTTGGTTTTATGGTTTGATAATTATGTGTGAAGTTGAACTTTAATATACGTTGATGTGATGTCATTTATAGCTATATATGAGATCTATTTGAAATGACATGTTATGTGAATATTTATGTTATGATATGGTTATAGCTTGTTAAAAGTTGTTTTGGTTAAAAATGAGTTTTTTTTGGTAAATGAGTTGCTATATGGTTTTGTATGATGATAGTCTGATGATATGGTGTAGGATTGAAATGCTTTGAAAAAGTGTGGTAAAAAGCTAAAGATGCATGTTGACCTTATATATGTGTAATGGTTCAAATGTTGTCCTTTGTTTATCTTTATGAACCCTCATAGTTGCGTTGTATGGACTGGAGTCCTTTGTATAGACTTGATTCTATGAGTGAAGGTAGTGTACTTAACTTGTAGGGTGATGATGTGGGTTTGAATGACCTAAAAGTTACCTTAACTTAGCATGGAAAGAAAATAAAGAGGCGTTATGGATAAGTCTCCTCTATTGTTTTTCCGCTAATGTTTTCTAACCCTTGGTATTTTTGGTATGGTTGGAACCTTGTGTGGTTGGGTAGTATGACCTATCTTGATTGTTATCTATTTCCTTTGGGTTTTAGGCCTAGAGGAATAATGATGGTTGAGTTAAGTTACTCTTAAATGGGTTTACCCTAAGTGGGGGATGAGGATGTGAGTAGTAAAGTTGTTGATGTCCCTATCTTTTCCTTCTATTCTTACTTGAGCTTGAAACCAAAAAGTTCCTAGTAGCTTGTTCATGATGGTAGTCTTGCATAAAAGTATGAGTTTCATGTTCTCCATATGTTATGCATGTCTTAAATGACACTATTTTAAGCATGTTTTGAAGGTTCTAAATTGCATGAAAAAGGATTTTTAATCAAAAAAAATTTCTCGTGTTGATTGTGCATCTTTGTGTGTTAGTTGTTCATTTAACTTCATGAGGTAAGGTGAGGAACATGTTTGATGTCACTTTTGTATGTGATGTGTTAGCCCATCAATGAGAAATTGAGTCTTCTTAAAATGAAAAATGATGAGTCTCTTGAAAAAATAATGTGACTTTTATGATTTGGGAAGTATGAATGTTGGCTCATTCTTGAGAAGTGAAAGTATGATTAACCAATGTCCTTGTGTGTGTATATAAATTATAAGAATTTCCCTAAAATGATGCATGTTTATGAAAGCTATTGTTATGCTAGAAATTCAAATCTATGTGGAATGACTTCCTATTTTTGTAATGTTGGTGGTGTGACTTACCATTACAACTTCACTAGGAAGGATGTATGAGCATGCTTTTGGTTAAAACTTGAGAATCCTCATTTAAAATAAATTGACCTTGTGAATTGCTTGTGTATGGACTCATGACACATGTAAGTGTCTCGAGGAGAAGGATATTCCTCCTTAAACATAACTAAGCATGGTATGGTTGAGTACGGCCTTCATGGCATTATGTATAAATGATAAGGATCTATGTTGATCTACTTCACTCAAGTCTATGTGCATTGAAGTATGAGTGCTTATTTGCTTCTTGAATGATGACTGAACTTGCCTTTGGGTGGCTTACAGGTGGTTGAATAATGAGCTCGTAATGAACTAAAATTCACAGACCATGTTATGATTAGGAGAATGATATTCCTCCTATGACCATGACGAGAACCTATGTGTTTGATGCATTATAAGGTGAGTGAATAAAGGTTTTGCTTGATTCTGTTGCATTAAGTGCTAAATTGTTGGAAGTTTGTGTTCCTTGTAAGTTTTGTGCATTGACTTCTATGTGAAGATGTTATGAATGTTTTGAGCTGCCCTATGGGTCAGTGAAGTCCTCTAAGTGTTTTAAAATGTTCCAAGTGTCATTCGAGGACGAATGTTCCAAAATGGTGGATATTGTAAGGACCCTTAAAAGGAATTAGGGTGCTTAGAGACTCACATGCGTCTAAAAAGGTTTAAAATATGTTAATTAAGTGTTTTACAGTATGCATGCTTTATTTGAAGTCATTTGGAGGTCAAACATCAAAGAATGTCCGGTGACGTTCGAAAGTAAGCATTGAGACGTCCTAGTTTATTCTAGTACACTTTTGCATGTTTTACCAGTTGATTGGACCTAGCCTTGTTTGAATAAGTGTTGTGAGTCAACGTCAAGGAACATGTTAGATTTAAGGCTATAGGACCCTTGTTTGATGTTGGTTGAAGGTGCTTGACAAGAGCTGAGCCAAAAAAGGGCAAGCCTCAACCAAAGAGCTAAGGCTGCCCCAAGAAACTCACTGCCTCAAATTTCATGGACCACTTGACGGCCAGTGGTGTTAACCACGGCTCGTGAAGGTTGTCGTGGAAAGGAGTTGGTGGCATGTTAGGCAAGGAAATTGACCATGCTACTGCCCCATCTTCCACGAGCCACTTCACTGCCAGTGGTCATGACCACAGCTCTTTAAGCTGGTTGGGGAAGTGCCTTAGCCATGGGGGGCTTGGCAAGGTAAAGAAAGCTACTGCCTTGTGGACCACAGAACTGAGGACTTGGTCGTGAACCACTTTCACAGGCAGTGAAGGTGGTCGTGGTCCCAGCCGGGACTACCTTAAGCTGGTGATTTTAAACGAATTAATTTTGATCATTTGTTAATTGGGGTTGATTTTAAATGGTTTATACATTAAATATAAATAGTTTAAGGTCTTTTAACAAGTCATAAGATCATTATTTTCAAAACCCTAAAAAACATTTCTAACCCAAGGAAGAAGAAGGAAGCCATGAAACTTGGAGTTGAAGGTTTTTCAATGTTTTTTTCCAACAATTTTGTGGGCTTTTATTCATTAGAAGGTATGGTGATACTTCATCTTTATATTAACTTCCATCTAAAGAGTTCCTTCAAAGCTTTTCAATTAGTATTTATTATAAAATTATCTATCTTTCAATCTAGCCATGGGTTCTTTCTCAAATTGATTTCAAAAGCATGCTTATAATGAATTTATGTTTATATATTGATTTTAAAGTGAATTTCAAACCAATTTCATGATAACCCATGTTCCTTCAAATTCTCAAATTAGCCTATGTTATGGGCATTGTGATCTTGAGTATATGTTAATAAAATTATGATTCTAGTATGTTGAACTAGCTATTGCTATTGTTTTATATTCAATATGATGGTTAATTGTTGATGAGTGATCCATGTGGATCAATGTTTTAAGAGTTGGTTAGATTGACCTATGTTTCTCTATCCCTATAGATTGACAATGCAATGTACATAATACGATTTTAATTCTTGGATAGATGAAGCATGATTTCGTTTATGTTAAGATACATTTTGCTACTGCCCTATACTTTAATTGTTGATAAAATATTATTATTGATCGATGATGAACAAAGGTTGATGAATTTTTAAGATCCCCTACTTTCTCTACTTTTCTATGTAAGTGCTAGTTGAATTGGCATTGTATGACATTGTGTGGTATGGTCCACTTGTGGTGGCGGTGTTTATTTCTTGTCAATCTATATATGTGTTGGTCATGTACTTGGATTCAATTTGATGTTATATGAATATGTAGTTATGATGATCACACTATGTGAAGCTTATGCCTAGTTTCCGTTCTACATTATTATCTAGATTGTATTGCTAATGTTATGAGCATGTGAAACACTATGTTAGGGTTAGGGTTAGGTGCTGCCATTTATGTGTTATAGTGCTCAATTACCCCTTACCCATGTACCCTTATATGAATGTGTGATTATCTAATGATAGGATTCTTGAATGTGATATGGATTTATCTTGTCTCTTATGCTAAATTGTGATGTGTGGTCTATGCTTGAATGTGCATTGTGGTCTTAAGAGGGTGGCTGCCTCAATATATTTTTGATAGCCCTTGTATGATCATGTTGACCAATGTACACACACTTACACCTCATGCATATTTCAAGTAGTATAGGTTCATGGTGTCTAATGAAAGAGTATTCTCATATGTAGTTGTGTCTACTACTATACATGTAGAGTGTATGTCCATGAAGTATGTATGTATCCCTTAAGTAGGATGACTTGATGGGTGTACTAGTATGGAAAAGGATATGTGACCTTGTCTATGCATTGCACATGTGTGCCTTGATATAAAGTTCCTAGGTTTGAGATCTATGTAGATGAATATGAATGCATGAGTATATTATGAATATGCCTAGTGTCTAAAGTTGTTTATATGAAAGGATTGCTCATATAGTTACACCTATACACTTATGCATGAATGAAGTGAAGTATGAACATGTGTGGTCAAAGGGTGTTTATGCGAAAGGTTTGCTCACATATATGTATAAACACACACATAAAGACATGTCCATTATGTATGTATGCTGATCTAGTCAATGGAGGGGCTCTTAAAAGGTGTTCTCAAGGGTATCCTAAACTAGATGGTGCTTCAATATGCTATGTCCATGTGAAAGGTTTTCTAATATGATTTAGGTGGATGAAAGGATACTCTCATCTATGACCTATTAGCTAAGTATATGGGCAGTAAATCTCCTAAATCCTACTTTCATAAAGTAATGAATAATAAAGGCTTCCAAAAAAGGAACTTATCTTAGCACCGATTGAACTTGAAGATGAGGGGTGTTCCTTCCCAATGTGGGAATATGGGTTCACCATAATTCTCATGAGGTGGATAACTACAATACCTCAATAGGCATAAAAAGTGTTTCCATATATACCTCCAAGTCCCATAAATTATGCTTGCCCCATAGGATCTACCGAGTGATATCACCTATTATGCTAGCATGATGTTAATGCTCTACTTTGGCTAAGTAGAGCACTTCTCCTTGGTGTGAGGTTCTACAACACCAAATTCCATGTTTAGCACCCATACTCATAGTGTCGGTTAAGGCTATAGTTTCCCTAAAGTAAAATGAACAATGAAAGTAATGTAAGGACCCTAACTAGGATAACCTAAGGGAAGTTGCTTAGTGTATGTGATGGTATGGGACTTTACCTATGCATTGCACAAGTAGCTATTGAAAGGAGTTCTAGGAAGGTGTTCTAATGTATATGATTATGTTTATGTCCTTATGCATGACATTGTAGTGTACTCTACTTGTTGTGATGATATGCATGATATGAGTCTATATGATGTGATCTTACCTTATATGCATAATGTGTGTCTTATTGACTATACGATGAAGTCTTATGTGGCATGTATGAAGTTGTATATACTTGTCTTATTGATGTATGAAGTAAATGATATGCTTGTAGTCTCTTGATGAGTTTACTAAGTAGGTGTGAGATTATGGGAATTCACATGTACATTGGACTAGTAGGCTTAGAATGGATTATGAGTAAGCTCATGTGATGTTTAAGTGATGTGAAGTATAAATATGCTATTAGTTTACTAATACCTCTTATAATGATATTTGGAAGTCTTGACTTGTATATGGTGTTGTAATGAGTTTTTCTATGTGGTCCATTAAGTATGTTGGGTCAAATGTGAAGTATATGTCTTGTTACATAAAAATAGTTCTATGAATGTATGTATTTATTAATGAAGGTGGCATGTATAACTACCTAGTGCCTTAAGGTGATGCTTGAGTGTGGATAGTGTAATAGAACCTTGTCAATACATTGCACCAATTATCTCTGGAGGGTTACTTTGGAAGTTACAGAATTAAGAGGAAAAAGAGTTAATTGTAAAGGAAAAAGAGAAGCTTACTATAAATGGACGGGGTTTACTATGAATGTGCCTTAGATGTAACATATGACTTATGTGATGTTATGACTATTGTATATTCCTAATTTAAGTAGGTGAATTGTATTATGCTTATGGTATCAATGTTTTGAGAAGTTTTCACAAAAAGGCATGATGCATGGTTTCAAAGGAATATGACCTTTTTTAAACACAACAAAAGAGATTAGGAATAGACACTTATAACCTCAAATGTATTGGCATGACTCATGAGTGATGAAGCAAGTGAAACTCTATCGTCCTATATCCTCTCGCTCATAGATGTATCACGACTCACACCGATGAACAAGACTCTACTAGACGTGACTTTAATGAGACTTTGGATTCCTAAGACTACTTCATAACCTATGCTTGATACCATGTTTTTCATGACCCCGAAGTACACCCTAGAAGAAAGGGAATCCTTCAATTCAGAACACGGCATACTCGACCTCTCGGAGGTCTGGTACAATCCCTTTGGCATCATTCATTGCATACATGTATGAAAAGTAGTTTGGAATTGAAAATTTTCTCACAATCGAAAATACTTCAAAATATCTTTTATAGAAAATCATAAGGAAAAGATAAGTCTCTTGTAGCCATCTTAGACACACGAATATCTTGGGTTACGGCCCATACTTCAAAAAATAGAAATATCTAAGTCTATTGCAATGTTTTTACCAAAGAAAACTAAACATAGTTATGTCCTCGAATAAATTGAGGATATACCCCACCTTTGCTTGAATGAATGCTAATATCCAAGTTTCACTTCAATAACTCCTCTCAAATTCCATCAACACATTTAGAGATAAGACAAAATATATGGAATTAGTACATTAGAATGCACAAGGTATGGTGACATGCAACAAAATCATGCTAAAAGGACATTTTTATAAAACATGTTCTTTTTGAAGAAAGCTTTTGGCAAGTATAAGAGTCACTTACAAGTCAATATAAGCATATATAAGTCACATTCCATAATATAGCATCAACTTCACTTCAAAACACATAAACATGAGACCCTCCTACCAAAGGATATTCTAAGGCTCACATGAGTGAGATATGAAGCGACCGCCCATACAACCCCTTCACACACACCTAAGTGATCCTTAAGACTACCTAAGATAAGATTATTCTTATTTCATCAATTAAACTCTCTACCTTTAATTACTCTAAGACTCACCTAAGTAAGACATGAAAAGACCGCCTATACACCCTCTTCAAGCCTACCTAAGCAATCCTTAAAGCTACTCTAGATAAGTATATTTTCATTCACATGCAATTTACTTAAGTCACTAGGTTCATTAAATCATTTAATACATTCAACAAATAAAGACTTTTACATAATGGTCTTGGAGAATACCTAGAGAACCTACACACTAGCATCTTCAAAGCCTACTCGTACAATGTCTAGATAGCGGGCCATTCAACTACCTACACGTTATAGAACTTATCCAAAACTATAATGTATCCTACATGATGATAATAGGAAATAATCTACATAGACCATACTAGCTAGACATGGAATCAGGAGTCTCCCCTACTCCCATGGAGGGTGTTCTACTTGCCAAGAGTAGAACTAGGAAACATCCAATGTACGCTCATGGTTAAGGAATATCAAGGGTTTCTTTGTGCTCTAGTCTCATCTTAAGTATACTCACTCCCCAAGCATACTCTCTTGGTGCTAGCCTTTGTTATCATAGAGTAAATCAATCACAAGGGCATATGTAGAGGAACCATATAGAATTCATAACAAAATCATAATACACCATACCGAAGGGGGTCCACTAGGGCTGTCACACAATGGTTACTAGGATAGCTTCATGATTTTCCTAAGGATGGTTTCATCCGTTCCAGCCAACCTACCACTAAGTCCATCATTCACACATGAAGGATCCCATTACGGCTTTCAACTTCAATAATATCATATCATTCTAGCAAGGTTGAAGGTTCAATATTAATGATCCTCTTAACTATGTTCAATATCATATTTCATGCATACATAAACATTCATGAAAAATGTGCTTTAGCCTTCTAAGTCAAGATTCATATTCATATTCTTCATGTATAAATTCGAGGGACATAGGTCTACCACAACAAGAAACACATACTTCACCTTATCACAATTACAATTACGTCAAGTAGCACATAGGGTCAACTAAGTATACTACAAGTCACCCTACTCATTCCTATAGTAATATCAACATAACTAATCATAAGACTCATATAGTCAACTAGGAAGATTCACACTTCAACATAAAGCAACCCACATTAAGCCATCACCATAGTCTATTATAGACACATATCATCAACTATATAAATTCATGCTTTGACTTCACATATACACGTAAGTCGTATAGACCCTCACAATGATCACATATACAAGTTATTACATGATAATACCATAATTCATAAAGTAATGTCGATGACCCCACATTCATCACAAGTATATCAAATAAGCACCGCCACCATAAATGGACCATACCAAACATCATAATTAAAATACCTATAATATACAATATAGAAGAGTTTAGGTTAGCATACCACCATTCCAATATAAAAAACTCAAATCCATAGCCAATTCAACCAATTCAATCCATAAAGGCTCCTACCAATAGCCATAATCTCCAATTCAACCCAATAATCAAACTTAACAATGATCCAAGATGATACAATATGAAATTCATCAAATTAGGACATCCTACATACAATTCTAATATGCTTCTTACATAATTCAATAACCCTACGTAAACTTCACAAGAAATCAATAAAATAGAGACATGATCAAATAACACATAATACAACAAAAATAAGGATTTCATGATTTTCATGGGTTCATAGGAATTTTGATCTAAAGTCATAACTCATTAATTCAAAACATTTTATGCAAGAACACATGACTAGATATCAAAATAGAGCAATTCATCTTTTGAGATGTCTTGGAAAACACTTTGATGTTTGACTCCTTGAAGAAATAGAGTTCAAGGATGACACACCATACCTTGATTGATGATTAGACATTAATTGACAGAGAAATAATGGAGAAATCAAGCTCCAAGCTCCCACCTTGCTTCAAGCTCCAATGGAGCTCTAGAGAGTTCTTCTTTGGGGTTATGGTATTGATTTTTGAATAATGACTTGACTTGGGGTTCTAGACTTATAAAATTACTTAAGATAAGGAAAGTACCAAAAATTTCCTTTGTTTTGCCGAGACACCTGCAGAAAATCTTCAGGTGTCAATCGACGGATGGACCTACGGCCTGTCAACCCACCAACGGACCATCCTGCTGGTCCGTGGTTTGGGTCAGAGGCTCATCATCAAGCGGTCTAATCTCTCACACTAAGTATAAGTCTACGCCCCAAGAAGACGTGGAGTAAACAGGACAATGGTCCGTCCATTGGCCACCGTTGGTGGAGACTGGCTTAAGCAGTTTTTACCCACAAGTTGGGTCCTCTACAAGGACCCTTAGGTTGTTCCTTGGGGAATTAGGTCGGGAATTTTCCAACCTAAAAACACTAGTATAGATGTTAGGGATTTCACACATTAATTTTAGCCAAAACGAATACGTAAAACATGCAAAGGCATACTAATGCACACACGCACATCTCAAGGAAAAACTTTTGAACGTCTTAGACGTTTGACCTCCAAACACTTCCAAACATTAAACACTGCCTCAAAAACTATTATAGACCATTTTAGTACTTCATAACCTGAATACACACATGGTAGGCTCTAGATTCACCTATTTTGTTTTAGAGGTGTTATAGTGGTAATGGGTCTTTATTGCAGAAGTGTGCCAAGTGTGGAAGAAAGCATTAGGGTAAATATCTAGCGGGTTATAATGTTTTTTTGTATTTGTAAGATGGACAACAAGATAAGGTATTTTCCTTCAATTTCTAAGAATTAAGGAGATAATCATTGTAGGGCTCAACCCTATCCGTTATCTGGTCCAAGTTGTTCGGGTTCTAATGTGCCAAGGAAAAATAGGTTATATGAATTAAGATTCGTGGTGAATAAGAGGTTTCTCCCAATGTGGTTACCGGTATGTTGAAAATGTGTAAACTAAGTTTATGCTTTAAGTAATCCTGGTGCTACCTTCATTTGTGACGCAATATCTGGTTATGATATTTGATGTGTTGTTAGATCTTTTTATTTGTCTCTACTAATGTTGGTGATTATTTTATTGCTAAGAGGGTCCATATAAAGTATCATGTATCCTTATCATATAGATTTACTTTTATTAATTTGTAGATCCTGATATGCTAAATTTTTATGTATCCTTGGTAAGGATTGGTTGCACTCTTGTGATGTTGTTATTGACAGTAGAACCCACATAGTTAGATTTCAGTTCACGAATAATTTCTAAGGGTAGCATGTAAAATGGACACAGAAGCCTCTACTCTTGATTCGGTCCCCGTTTGAAATGAGTATCTTGAAATTTTCCCAAATGATCTACCCGGTATTCCTCGAGGAAGTGAAATAGATTTCTATATTGACCTTCTCCACGACATGAAACCTATTTCTATTCCTCCTTACCGAATGGCTCCGGTAGGATTAAAGGAATTACAAGAGAAATTGAGAAATTTGTTGGATAAGGGTTTCATCCGATCGAGTATCTCTCCATGGGTGCTCCAGTTTTTTTTCTTAAAAAGAAAGATGGCTCACTTCCTAAGTGTATTGACTACCGACAATTTAATAAGGTGGCCATTAAGAATAAGTACCATCTTCCAAGAATACACTATTTATGTCACATCCGGTGGAACCCCCTAGAAGTAACACGGCGTACTCGACCTCTAGGATGTGTTATACAAGCCCATAATTATCATTCATCGCATTAACATAGTAAATTTAGCGGAAAATATAAAACTTTTCATAGCACATCATATGCTAGAAACTTCAACTCATATATGTATAAAACATAAGTCATAATACATTTATAGACCTTAAGTCTCTTTGCCATCTTAGACTCAATAACTTTAGAGTACATTAGGGACACGGCCCATAAGACACATTACATAACTATACAATATTTAAAAACTTTACGTTAAAGACATAAGTAGGACATCCTTGAACTTTAAGGATTCCTTTCATTGAGCTTGGAAATCATCTATCAAGCTCTTAACCATTCAAGACATCCTTTAATCATCCATGACCTACACTTTGTGTAAAAAGTAGAGAAGAATGGGATTAGGACAAGAATGTACTAAGTATGACAACCATGTAAAAACATGCATTTAAAAGGGACATTTTCTTTGAAATCATACTTCATGTCGTTTTGAGTAAATCTTCATAACACCTTTAAGCAATAACATTTATATCATTTTCATACTTCATGGAAACACAATTGAAGGCCAAACATCATAGAAAAGCACTTATAGAATTTAAGTCCAAATTGAGGTCACTTTACAGTGAACTCAATTTTCTTTACAGTGAACTCTTCCTTTCAATTCATTAGTCTTCCAAGAAATCCTTTAGGGATACTTGGTGCAATGTATCACCTTAAGACCACAAGGAAAACCATAAAAACAACTAACATAAGTCAAAACATATCATCATAGAAGTATTTACAACATAGACATAGTTAAGTCAAGAATATAAGGACATTACAATGAACTCCTAGTCATCATGCACAAATACTTAATTTACTTCACATAGAACCTTCTAAAACCTAACTCATGCCCTCAATCTAAATCTACTAGTGCAATGTAAATGTAAGGCCCCATAACCTCACACATACTTAGTAAACCTATCATGAAACCACAAGCATTTACATCCAAATCATATATCAATATAGTAAGAGAAAACAACTTCATTTATATCAAGTAAGACCTTCACCATATAGTTAACAAGATCAACATCATGCATAGAGACTCATATCATGCACATCTTCATGACAAATAGTCAAAATACTACAATGTCATACATAAAGGATATATACTTAGCAACATGCATTAGAACACCTTCCTAAGACTTCCCTCAAGAGTCACTTGTGCAATGCATAGGTGAAGTCCCATACCCCCACCTACACTAAGTAACTACCCTTAGGTTATCCTAGTTAGGGTTCTTCCATTGTTCATTTTACTTTAGGGAAACCATTGCCTTAACCGACATAGACCATGGGTGCTAATCATGGAATCCGGTGTCATAAAACCCCACACCGAAAGAAGGTGGTCCACTGGCAAAAGTAGAACCAAACATAACATAGCTTTCTAGGTGGATCCACTAGCTAGTATCCTATGGTGGAAACATAGTTTATGGAACTTGGGGGATTCATGAAAATATCAACTCTACACCCTATGTTGGGTCATGAGGCTATCCACCCCATGCGATTTATAGTAGACCTACCTTCCCACATTGGAAAGGGAAACACACTCATATACAAGTTCACTCGGTGCTAAGCCAAGTTCCCTTTATTGAAAAGCCTTCATTAACATTTATTTATAAAAACATAGGCTTAGGAGAATCATCCCCTCATACGCTTTAGCTCATAGGTCATCGATGAAAGTTCATCGACCTAAATCATGTGAGAAGATCCTTTCACATGGACATAGCATATTTATTACCACTATCTAGTCTAGGGTACACTTGAGCACACCTTTCAAGGCTCCTCTATTGACTACATCATCATTCATGTGTATGAGTTTATACAATGGTGTGAGCAAACCTTTCACATAACCCATAATGTCACACATGTTCATCTATCAATGCATGAGTCTATAGGCATAACTATATGAGCAACCCTTTCATATAAACCCACTAAGCCACTATGCACATTCATACTTCATCATTTCATATACATCATATTCATAACATGTTCATATATTCATCTTTCATATACATAGAAACCAAACCTAGTAACTATCCTATCAAGGTACACATGTGCAATGCATAGACAAGGTCCCATACCCTTGCCCATACTAGTACACCTATCAAGTCATCCTAGTAAGGGAATATAAATCATACTTTCATAAACATCACCTTAATATGCATAGTAGTAGACACTAGTGAATATGAGAACTACCTTTCAGTTAAACACAATGACCTATACTACTTGTATCTGCATGTAAGTGAGAGTGTGTGTACATTGGTCAATCATGATCACATAATGGCTATCAAAAGACATTAAGGCAGCCACCCTCTTAGATCATAATACACTTTCAAGCATAGACCCCACAACACACAATAACATAGGAGACAAGCCAACTTCATGATACACTTAAGACTCCTAAATTTTCTATTCATGCATTAACATAGGGGTACATAGGTAAGGGATTATTAACCCATTTAACACATAAATGTCAGCACCTATACTTTACCCTAACATGAATATACACATGCTTATACAATAGCCATACAACCTAGATCACAACTAGAATAGGAAAGTAGGCATAAGCTTCTCATAGTATCATCTTAAGCACATATTCATAAATTCATCAATTCGCCTTCAAAGACATGGTCAACACATATATAATGACAATAAAGTAAACACCGCCACCATAAGTGGACCATACCATAAAAGGCCTCATCAACATTATTATAGAAGAATAGTGAAGTAGAAGAGTAGAGGGAATAAGCATTCTTACCAATTTCTCACCCTTTGATCATCATTGATCAATACACCTTATTCATCAATAAAACACATATATGGTAGTAGATAAATGTACTTTAAACATATAAGAAACCATGTACAAGTCGCTACAAGATTATACTATAACATAATACAACACATCAACATACTAGGAAAGTAGAATAACATAGATCATTAGCTAATTTCCCTTGCATTGATTTTAGATCATCTTTCATACATATTATAAGTCTAAGGCAGTAGCTAAACCTACATTTAACCATATTGAAATCATAATTACATACCTTCAAGATTAAGGTTACAACATAGGCATTTAGGCTTATTGATTTGCTAGAGTATAGAAGACTTTACCAATACTATGAACTCTCTATGGCTTTGATCATCATTCGAATTTTATCAACAGTACACTCATTAGGCAGTATCTAATTGGATAAGAAATCAAGACGAAATCATGCTTCATCTAATCACAATTCGAGATCCATCACACACTTAGCTTTTTGACTTCATAGCCTAAAGGAATCTAGATCAATTCATGCAAGCCTTTCTTAATTTGATCATTAATGATTTATACCTTCAAATTTCATCCATTATATCACCCTAAAACAGTAGCTACAACAGTTCATACATAATAAAAACTCTACACAACCGATCTCACAATTGACTTCAAGGCAACATGTAGAAACATAGGCTATTCATGTTCAAATCTTCATATATTTATCATCATGTACTGATCATCATCAATTCACCATTAATTAACGTAAATAACAATAAACACAAGCAATTCAACATAAGAGAATGACCATTTAATCACAAACAAGCCATAATCACAAACCCATGCAAGAGCTAAACCAATTTTGGAAGGAACATGGGTTCATCATGAAATTGGAGTGAAATCACGTTAAAATCACTGTACTAACTTCAATTCATCATGATTTAATCATTAAAAACGTTTTGAGAAAGAACCCATGGCTAGATTGGAAGATTGGAAACTTGATCATAAGATTTCTTTGAAAAACATTGAGAAGAACTCTCCAAGTGAAAGGTTAATTGAAGATGAAGGATTTCCATACCTTTTATTGTTTGAAAACCTCTTAAACTTGATGATTCATCCATGGAAAACCCAGCTTGAATCTGTTTTTGAGCTTCACCAACAATGGTGGTTTCTAGAGAGAGTATTTTGGAAGGGAAAGGCTTAAAACATGTGGATTGATTTTAGAATGGGTTGATCACGTTTTTGATGACTTATATACACACAAAATTACTTAAATAATCCCATAATAACCAGGTTAGGACGTGGGGTGAATTTCCCATTCACCCCTTTAATTAATAGCACGCAGGCTGCCAGTTGCAGGCCACCCTCGACGATGGTAATGACGGGGCGTCGAGGCCATGACGGGCCGTTCCTAGCCTCCGTCCCTGACACTTAGCCAAAATTTTCTTAAGACCTGATCAAGGCATGTGTACCTCGACGAGACCTGCTCGATGGGCCGTTGGTTGACCAACGATCTGTCGTTGGGTCCGTCAATGGTCACTGCCCATGCAGTGTCTTAGGCAGCTTTGGGTCATTTTTTTGGGGCCTCTTGTGGGGCCCTTTAGAAGTTGTACCTGGACATTTCAAATGCTATTATAAACCTTAACATGTTATAGACCTTCCACATAAATTTAATCCAAAACAAACACCTACAAGACGTCCAAACAGGCCAAGCCCCACCATGACACACGATGAACGTCTTAAGGGCTATCTTTTGAACGCCTTGGACGTTCTTGGTCGTTTGACCTCCAAGCTTCTCAAAACTTCATATAACAACGTTAAAAATCATTATAAACCATTTAAAGACTTCATAATCTCATGAATCACACATAATCACATAGAACCACCTACGAGGCATTTAGGTGACTTAGTCGTCCCTTGACGTTCGACTT
This sequence comes from Solanum sitiens, assembly GCA_016801875.1. Taxonomy (NCBI): domain Eukaryota; kingdom Viridiplantae; phylum Streptophyta; class Magnoliopsida; order Solanales; family Solanaceae; genus Solanum; species Solanum sitiens. The sequence goes on along the minus strand of JABWTJ010000418.1, from coordinate 155,386 downwards.
CCAATACCTCTAATATTTTAGCTACTGCCTATATACTATATTTTAAGCATATTTAGGACATTAGAAATTTAAGGAAAACATGTTAGGCTCTATATACCTTATCTCGTTTTCGGGGTCTTACAATATCCCACTTGGGAACATTCGTCCTCGAATGACACTTAGGACACTTTAACCAACAACAAGGACTCAAAGCATAATAGAGCAGTTCATAACATTTAAAATATCATCAAATCATTTTAGCACTCAATGCACACAAGCAAGCAAAACCATTACTCACTCACTCTTTAATGCATTAAACACAAAGGTCCTTCTCATGTTCATAGGAGAACATCCTTCTCCTAATCATAACATGATCATTGCATCTTAATTCATTACAAGAAAATCTTGAAAAGCTACTCATAGGCAGATCATAACCCATACTCAAAGTTATTTAAGCACTCACACTTCAATGCACATAAACTTGAGTTAGTTAAATCACAAAGATCTTCATTAGTTAAACCTAGTACCATGATGGTCATACTTAACCATACCATGCTTAGTGGTGTACATGGAGGAATGTCTTGCTCCTCAACACACTTGCATGTATCATGAGTTCACACCTTAGCAAAGTACAAGGTCAATTTCTTTAAAAATGAGAAATCTCAACTTTCAAGCCAAGACATGCATATATTTTTCTTCTTAGTGAAGTCTAAATGGCAAGTCACACCAAGTACATCACAACAAAGTAGGAAGCCATTACACAAATTTCTATTCTTAACATAATACTCACCCTTTTAGTAAACCTCATTTTAGAAAAATAACACAAATTATAGGCAAACACATGGACACTTAGCTAAACATGTTTTCACCTTGCAAGAATGAGCCTACAATTTTGCATTCTAAATCATCAAGTAACTTAATTTTTCAAGAGAGTCAACATATTTCATTGTAAAAGAGACTCAACTTCCATTACAAGGCTAAAACATTTACCCTACAAGTGACTATTACCAAGTTCCTTGTCTTACCTCATGAAGTCAACTTCATAATTAGCACATCAAGATGTAATTCAACTTGAGAAAACATGGATTTTTATCAAAAATTTTCCTTCATACACTTTGGAACATTCATAATGTCTTCGAGATGATGTCAATCAATGCACACCAATTATATAAAGGTCATGCAATTCATACTTTATGCAAGACTATATTCATAGACAAACTTACTAAGAATTCATTATTTTTCAAGTTCAAGTAAGAATAGAAGGACAAGGTAGACAATAACTACTACCTTACCGTTTCATCACCATTCCCCACTTAGGGTAAACCCAATTAAGAGCAACTTAACCCATCTTAAAAAGGATCTTAACTTAACAACTTTTATTTTCATCACTTAAAAGTGATTACAACTTTAGAAGGATTTACAGTAAGTTAACATAGGAACACCAAGGTACTCTAAAGCCTTATCACCTAGGCAATTTATCCACAATTATAAAGTTAGTTCATCTCATTCAACCACATAAGGTGTTCATACAATACAATAGACACCAAGGTCATACATCATTAGAGGAATACAACAAGGGGACTTAGTCATAAGGACTCTTTCTTTTGTTTCAACATTAAAGTAAGGTAACTTCTAGGTCAATCAAACCCACATCATCACCCTACAAATATGAGAATACTACCCTCAATTCTAGGGGAAACATCAATTCCACAACATTAAGGGACTCACAACACAATAAGAAGTTAGAAACAATTCTACGACTCATCATGCCATAAGACTCTCATTCTTCATTTTAATAGCAAAACTCCTTTTCACATTCATTATCATTTTCATATACATCAAATCTATACACATTTCAACAACATTCACTCAAAGCACAACTTAGTTGGTTCTCCAAAAATGTTACAGTAAGTTGCCTAGCTTTACAGTGAGCATGCTTCCAAATATCCAAAAAGAAAAATGTAACATTTAGACAATAGAGGGGAAAAGCATGCCAATATAAGATACAAAGCTTTACCAACTCATCCTTCATAAGCATGCATACTATCACCACAACTTGGATCAATTCTTTACAAAAGACTCCAATTTATACTAGCAACTCATCAAGTACCACTCATATACAAAGGAAAACAATGAACACTTCTAAACACATATTCTTAGGGTAGCATACTTCCATAGGTAATTACTACACATCTCAATTTCAAATAATAGTATTAGTCTACAAACATATAATGCCATATAGTAATACAACAGTCCAAAAGAATTCACTTTAACCATAATAACTTTTAATATGCTTTAACTATTTCATGACATACATTTATAAATATAACATGTTATTTCACATAAGTTTCATATCTAGCCATAATTTGCATCACATCATCAAATAAGCCAAAAGTCACCTTCACACATACTCATTCAAACCATAAAACAAAGATAAGCATTTACACTCACCTTTTCTCCCTCAAGCATAGAAAACAATCTCATCCAAGTAATCACATCTAAAAGACCACCGGACAAGAAAACATAAGAGAGATCTTATAGAGTTAAGTTATATGGCACGACATTAGAATGATGAAGAAAAGAAACATTATCGTCCTATAGCCTTTCATACCATTTGATGTGTCGCGACTCACCACCAATGTTACGAGACTCAAATAGACGTGGCAACATGAAACTCTTAGAACCTAAGACTACTTTAACAACCTTGTGCTCTGATACCACGTTTGTCACATCCGGGGGAACCCCCTAGAAGTAACACGGCGTACTCGACCTCTCGAAGGTCTTATACAAGCCCATAATTATCATTCATCGCATTAATATAGTAAATTTAGCGGAAAATTTAAAACTTTTCATAGCACATCATATGCTAGAAACTTCAACTCATATATGTATAAAACATAATCCATAATACATTTATATACCTTAAGTCTCTTTACCATCTTAGACTCAATAACTTTAGAGTACATTAGGGATACGGCCCATAAGACACATTACATAACTATACAATATTTAAAGACTTTACATTAAAGACATAAGTAGGACATCCTTGAACTTTAAGGATTACTTTCATTGAGCTTGAGAATCATCTATCAAGCTCTTCACCATTCAAGACATCCTTCAAGCATCCATGACCTACACTTTGTGTAAAAAGTAGAGAAGAATGGGATTAGCACAAGAATATACTAAGTATGACAACCATGCAAAAACATGCATTTAAAAGGGACATTTTCTTTGAAATCATACTTCATGCCATTTTGAGTAAATCTTCATAAAACCTTTAAGCAATAGCATTTATATCATTTTCATACTTCATGGAAACAAAATTAAAGGCCAAACATCATAGAAAAGCAGTTATAGCATTTAAGTCCAAATTGAGGTCACTTTACAGTGAACTCAATTTCCTTTACAGTGAACTCTTCCTTTCAATTCATTAGTCTTCCAAGAAATCCTTTAGGGATACTTGGTGCAATGTATCACCTTAAGACCACAAGGAAAACCATACAAACAACTAACATAAGTCAAAACATAACATCATAGAAGTATAGTACAACATAGACATAGTTAAGTCAAGAATATAAGGACATTACAATGAACTCCTAGTCATCATGCACAAATACTTAATTTACTTCACATAGAAACTTTTAAAACCTAACTCATGCCCTCAATCTAAATCTACTAGTGCAATGTAAATGTAAGGCCCCATAACCTCACACATACTTAGTAAACCTATCATGAAACCACAAGCCTTTACATCCAAATCATATATCAATATAGTAAGAGAAAACAACTTCATTTATATCAAGTAAGACCTTCACCATATAGTTAACAAGATCAACATCATGCATAGAGACTCATATCATGCACATCTTCATGACAAATAGTCAAATACTACAATGTCATACATAAAGGACATATACTTAGTAACATGCATTAGAACACCTTCCTAAGACTTCCCTCAAGAGTCACTTGTGCAATGCATAGGTCAAGTCCCATACCCCCACCTACACTAAGTAACTACCCTTAGGTTATCCTAATTAGGATTCTTCCATTGTTTATTTACATTAGGGAAACCATTGCCTTAACAGACATAGACCATGGGTGCTAATCATGGAATCCGGTGTCATAAAACCCCACACTGAAAGAAGGTGGTCTACCGGCCAAAGTAGAACCAAACATAACATAGCTTTGTAGGTGGATCCACTAGCTAGTATCCTATGGTGGCAACATAGTTTATGGAACTTGGGGGATTCATGGAAATATGAACTCTACAACCTATGTTGGGTCATGAGACTATCCACCCCATGAGATTTATAGTAGACCTACCTTCCCACATTGGAAAGGGACACACACTCATATACAAGTTCACTCGTTGCTAAGCTAATTTTCCTTTATTGAAAATGTAACAACCCTAAAAATGAATATGATAAGTAATTCTTAATGTGTCTAGAAAGCCTATGATTAGACCGGGTTCACACGGATTGATGCGCGTAGAACCAGACCTCGGAACCCTTGCTACAGCCAACCCAACTAACTTGGGGAGTTAGTTGAGCTAGAAAAGGTTGGGTCAAACCATGTAAAGCTCTCGAATACGAAGATTTACTCGAAGGAGTCTTTACCGGAATTAAAAAGGGAAAATCTTAGGTTTGGAGGGTCTAGGGGTAAAATGGTCTTTTTCCAGGCTAAGGGTAGCATCGTAATTACCCTAAATATATAATTAATTATTTAATTAATAAGGTGGAGGGGAATTTTGGGGAGAGAGGGCCAAAAATTGGCTCTTGAAGTGAAGTCTTGCTCCACTCGGATTCGAACCTAGGTGGAAGCAATGAATTAAATTTGTTTTTAATTTAAATTGGTAAATTAATGTATTAATTTATATTTCTTATTTAGTAGCTGATTTAAAATAAAAGGAAATCTGATTTTTAATAATTAAATAAACAAAACACTATTGACTAAGTCCTAAAACTAGACTCCTAAGCCTCCTACAACTCCCACTCTCTCACGTTTATCTCTCCACTCTCACGCTCAATCTCTCTTCTTCTTTCTCACAAAATTTCTCTTCCAAAATAAGATACAAAAGCAGAAAAATAATCCAAGTTCTTCACACTTGAATAAATCACACGAAATCACAAGAAAACAAACGTTAATCGCACACTAGGCTAAGGGAGGTTGTCATTCGAGTGGAGTTGACATTGAGGAGGCTTAGACGTGTTCTTGGGTGAAGTTTTTGGGCATAAAGTAAAGGGTTTAAAGTCAAAAAGGTATGGGTTCTTTTATCTCTTGGTCCCTTTCCCAAGAAACCCCTAAGGTTCAGACAAATCAATTTCGTAAACTAGGGTTGCTCCCCGTTGCATGTCCCTGTCACTAGCTCCCAATGATTTGTAGGTTGGGTATGTTTGCTGGTAAATATTAGGCGTGTAGTGTGTTTTAGTGAAAGAATATGTTCATGAATGTGTGTTAAAAATCGTATGATTGACAACCTATGTGTTCCGAAACTATGTGCATGTATGTCCAAAAATGTGGCAGTGACTAGGTGTTCTCGGGTTAAGGCTCAAATATTGTGATGTTATAGTTGTTATCTTACGTGCATAAATTTATGTAAATCGTAATGTTCATATGAGTTGAAATGTGGCTGATTTTAATGATAATTTCTTGGCTAAACGAATCCATGAAAAATGCACCTAAGAACGTATTAAATGATCTACGAATCACCCTATGAATTTACGTGTAAATGTTGATGAAAATATGCTGAAAAATTAAAAGAAAATTTCCAGATTTAAGTGAGGGATTTCGGTCAAGTTAAGGGGTTTCAAAATGTTGTGAAAAATGAATTAAAACAAGTGAGGTCATGGTGGATTGAATCTGTGACCTCACCATATTAAAAACCATGAAAATAAAGAAGTAAAAAGAAATGTGGTGAAGGGGATTCGAACCATGGTCTTGGATGGAAAATAAAGTACGAAAAATAAGGAATGAGAGGAGTGGGATTCGAACCCACAACCTCTTAGACAGCTTAAGGAGAAAGTTAAAAGGAAAAAATGAAAAGAAAAGGAATGTGAGGCGTGGGAATCGAACCCACGACCTCTAGGCAGTAAAGGAGAAAGGAAAAATGAAAATAAAAGGAATGTGAGGCATGGGAATCGAACCCACGACCTCTTAGGAAGATTTAAGGAGAATTAAAAAAAAAGGGAAATAAAAGAAATGTGAAGCGTGGGAATTGAACCCACGACCTCTAGGCAGTAGAGGAGAATTACAAGAAAAATAAGTGAGGCTGTGGGGGTTTGATCCCACAACCTCATGGGCAATGCGAAATAGTCAAGGAGAAATAAATAAAAAAATAAAAGGGACTGTGGGGGTTCGAACCCAAAACCCCTCGGCCAAAGGAGAGAGAGTTTAAAGAAAAGAAATTAAAAGAAAATGAGTTTGTGGGGGTTCGATCCAACATCCTCTCAATCCCATTGAGCGAAAAATGAAGAGAAAAACTAAGAGAAAAATAAAATGAAGGTGTTGGGGCTCGATCTTGGGTCCCCAAGCCGTGTGGACCAAAATAAAATAAATGGAAAATTTAAGTGTTGTCCAAGGGATTCGAAATCGGGTTCCCTTGCCAAAATTCCGTATTGATACATAAGTCATACGTGAATTAAATGGTCAAGAATAATGCCGCCTACTTATATCAAAATCGAGATCTTGGCATACATACAAGATGCATAAGTCTTGTACCACTTAATCTTAGGAAGATATGAATCACTTAAACGAACTATGAATGAAGCCTCATGGCTTGTATGTATAGACCCATAAGTCTAGCATACGTTTAAAAATAAGTGAACCTAAGATGTATGTAATGAAATGATGTAACCCTAGAAGGGTTAAGTACGAGTGTAAAACACACTAAATGGCCGAGTGCACTGGCATACGATGAAATGAATATTATGTAGTGAAATGATGAAACCCTAGAAGGGTTAAGTAAGAGTGTGAAACACACAAATGGCCAAGTGCATTGGCATATTATGAAATGAACATTCACGTAAAAAGGGGTGAGTAATTATGAAGAGCAAATGTGCTAATGTTAATGAATGTGGCGACAACATGATAAGAGGCTAATGTGAAAGATGAGAGCAATCTCAAAAGAGCCTAAGTAAATGTTACCAAAACGTACTCACCTATGAGAGTTTAAAGTTAATGAAGACACCAGTCTCTATGAACACTGTAATGAAAGTATTAAGAATAATGTATACTTAATACTAGTGATGACATGAGAAATCATCTATTGAGCTATGATGTCCTCATACTAGAAGCCAGCTTCCATGACGTATGGGTTGAATGAAATGGAATTTTATACGGAGCATCGATAGACTAGCTATGAGCGGTGATGCCTTCTTTCGGAAAGGGCGGAGGTTCACGTAACTCTCATGAGATGAGACTGTCCGGCATGCCGGGTATGGGTCTCCTTATATCTCCTAGTCTTCCAACCTATACTACCAATATAGGGATCTGGCGGGGTTCAATTCCCATGTACGCTAGCATGTTTTGGGTCACTTTGGCCGGTGATTCCACCTCTTTTCGGTGTGGGGGAGACACTGGATTTCATGATGCTCACATGATCTATGTCGGTTAAAGTTAAAGTTCCCAATGAATAAATGAGGCCAGCCTCAAATGATGCACATAATGAAATGAATGATACCAAAGGTGTTAGGATAGGATAATCAAGAGGTGAGCTAGACTCAAGTAATGACACTAGGTTATTCTTGATCATTGTACAGCAAACCTGATGAAAGTCCTAAACTACATCCTAGGTATAGCTGGTGTTCACACTAGCCTATGAACGAAATGAAATGAAGTACGTGTGAATGAATGAAGCAGACTCTGTGTTTGCTGATGAAGACTCCCTAGTTGAGGTCCCATATGTTGAGCCCTCATTTTGGAAAGTCTTAATGTCAAGTCCATGATTCCAAGGTCTCATGGCATATGAATGAATGTTATAAAAGATGTTATGTGCTATATGCTATATGATATGTGTTATGTGTAAGATGTTATGTGTTGTGTGCAATATGATAAGTATGATGATGCATGTTACTCTCATGGCATGACTTTCCTAATCCAAATTTGGAAAGCTCACTGACTTTCCTAATCCAAATTTGGAAAGCTCACTGACTTTCCTAATCTAAATTTGGAAAGTTCACTAACTTTCCTAATCCCAATTTGGCAAGGCCATTGACTTGAGTTTCCATAATCATGTTGTTAGGAAAGAACTATTCTTCCTCATGCATGTCCTTGGTGTGTGCTTGCATATACCCATACTTAGAACAAGTGTGTACTAATCCCATACAACTCTATATTTTTAGGTGCAGGCACAGGTGGACGCTAGAGCTTACAGGTTGACGTTGCAGCTATCCGGACGTGAAGCTTTCATCCGGACTTGGTAGGCCCTAATGCTTTCGAGGATGTCTACCGTTACTATCTAGCTTAGATATAGGCTTTAGCTAGTGGAGTATGTTCTTCTAGTGTTTCTTTCCATTTTTATTTCAGATATTGTATTAGTGCCATTTTGACAATTATACATTTAATGCAGTATTAAACTATTTCTTTCAGTTGATAATCTTATTGTTACATGGTTGATGGTGAACATTATGAATGTAAGTAGAATGACCTTTATGCATGTTTAGAAATAAAAAGTTTCAAATTTTCCGCTAAAATTAACCTAGATGAAGTAAGAATGACGTAAGTAGGCTTGTCTGCGACCTCTGAGAGGTCAACTACGCCGGTCTCATCTGGGGTCTACACTCCGGTCGTGACAGAAAAAGCCTTCATTAACATTTATTTATAAAAACATAGGCTTAGGAGAATCATCCCCTCATATGCTTTAGCTCATAGGTCATAGATGAAAGTTCATCGACCTAAATTATGTGAGAAGATCCTTTCACATGGACATAGCATATGTATTAGAACTATCTAGTCTAGGATACACTTGAGCACACCTTTCAAGTATCTTCTATTGACTAGATCATCATTCATGTGTATGACTGTATACAATGGTGTGAGCAAACCTTTCACATAAGCCATAATGTCACATATGTTCATATATCAATGCATGAGTCTATAGGCATAACTATATGAGCAACCCTTTCATATAAACCCACTAAGACACTATGCACATTCATACTTCATCATTTCATATACCACATATTCATAACATGTTCATATATTCATCTTTCATATACATAGAAACCAAACCTAGGAACTATCCTAACAAGGTACACATGTGCAATGCATAGACAAGTTCCCATGCCCTTGCCCATACTAGTACACCTATCAAGTCATCCTAGTAAGGGAATACAAATCATACTTTCATAAACATCACCTTAATAAGCATAGTAGTATACACTAGTGAATATAAGAACAACCTTTCATTTAGACACAATGACCTATACTACTTGTATCATGCATGTAAGTGAGAGTGTGTGTACATTGGTCAATCATGATCACATAATGACTATCAAAACACATTAAGACAGCCACCCTTTTAGATCATAATACACTTTCAAGCATAGACCCCACAACACACAATAACATACGAGACAAGCCAACTTCATGATACACTTAAGACTCCTAACTTGTCTATTCATGCATTCACATAGGGGTACATAGGTAAGGGATTATTAACCCCTTTAAGACATAAATGGCAGCACCTATACTTTACCCTACCATGAATATACACATGCTTATACGATAGCCATACAACCTAGATCACAACTAGAATAGGAAAGTAGGCATAAGCTTCTCATAGTATCATCTTAAGCACATATTCATAAATTCATCAATTCGCCTTCAAAGCGATGGTCAACACATATATAATGACAATAAATTAAACACCGCCACCATAAGTGGACCATACCATACAATACCATACAAGGCCTCATCAACATTATTATAGAAGAATAGTGAAGTAGAAGAGTAGAGGGAATAAGCATTCTTACCAATTTCTCACCCTTTGATCATCATTGATCAATACACCTTATTCATCAATAAAACACATATATGGCAGTAGCTAAATGTACTTTAAACATATAAGAAATCATGTACAAGTCGCTACATTATTATACTATAACATAATACAACACATCAACATACTAGGAAAGTAGAATAACATAGATCATTAGCTAATTTCCCTTGCATTGATTTTAGATCATATTTCATACATATTATAAGTCTAAGGAAGTATATAAACCTACATTTAACCATATTGAAATCATAATTACATACCTTCAAGATTAAGGTTACAACATAGGCATTTAGGCTTGTCGATTTGCTAGAGTATAGAAGACTTTACCAATACTATGAACTCTCTAAGGCTTTGATCATCATTCAAATTTTATCAACAGTACACTCATTAGGAAGTATCTAATTGGATAAGAAATCAAGACTAAATCATGCTTCATCTAATCACAATTCGAGATCCATCACACACTTAGCTTTTTGACTTCATAGCCTAAAGGAATCTAGATCAATTCATGCAAGCCTTTCTTAATTTAATCATTAAGGATTTATACCTACAAAATTCATCCATTATATCACCCTAAAACAGCAGCTACAGCAGTTCATACATAATAAAAACTCTACACAACCGATCTCACAATTGACTTCAAGGCAACATGTAGAAACATAGGCTATTCATGTTCAAATCTTCATATATTTATCATCATGTACTGATCATCATCAATTCACCATCAATTAACGTAAATAACAATAAACACAAGCGATTCAACATAAGAGAATGACCATTTAATCACGAACAAGCCATAATCACAAAGCCCATGCAAGAGCTAAACCAATTTCGGAAGGAACATGGGTTCATCATGCAATTGGAGTGAAATCACGTTCAAATCACTGTATGAACTTCAATTCATCATGATTTAATCATTAAAAACGTTTTGAAAAAGAACCCATGGCTAGATTGGAAGATTGAAAACTTGATCATAAGATTTCTTTGAAAACCATTGAGAAGAACTCTCCAAGCGAAAGGTTACTTGAAGATGAAGTATTAACATACCTTTTATTGTTTGAAAACCTCTTAATCTTGATGATTCATCCATGGAAAATCCAGCTTGAATCTGTTCTTGACCTTCACCAACAATGGTGGTTTCTAGAGAGAGCATTTTGGGAGGGAAAGGCTTAAAACATGTGGGTTGATTTTAGAATGGGTTGATCACGTTTTGATGACTTATATACACCCAAAATTACTTAAATAAACCCATAATAATCAGGTTAGGACGTGGGGTGAATTTCCCATTCACCCCTTTAATTAACAGCACGCAGACTGCCAATTGCAGGCCACCCTCGACGATGGTAATGTTGGGGCGTCGAGGCCATGATGGGCCGTGCATGGCCTCCGTCGCCTGAAACTTAGAAAAAATTGGCTTAAAAACTGACCAAGGCATGTGTCCCTCGACAAGACATTCTCGACGGGCCGTTGGTGGACCAACGATCCGTCGTTGGGTCCGTCACTGGACACTGCCCAGGCAGTGTCTTAGGGATCTTTGGGTCCTTCTTTTGGGGCCTCTTATGGGGCCATTTAGAAGTCGTACCCGGAGGTTTCCAACGCTATTATAAACCTTAACAAGTTATAGACCTTCCACATAAATTTCATCCAAAACAAGCACCTACAAGACGTCCAAACAGGCCAAGCCCCACCATGACACACTATGAACGTCTTAAGGGCTATCTTTTGAACGCCTTGGACGTTGTTGGTCGTTTGACCTCCAAAATTCTCGAAACTTCATATAAAAAAATTAAAAATCAGTATAAACCATTTAAAGACTTCATAATCTCATGAATCACACATAATCACATAGAACCACCTACGAGATATTTAGGTGACTTAGTCGTCGAACGTCCCTTGACGTTCGACTTCCAATACCTCTAATATTTTAGCTACTGCCTATATACTTTATTTTAAGCATATTTAGGACATTAGAAACTTAAGGAAAACATGTTAGGCTCTAGACACCTTATATTATTTTCGGGGTCTTACAATTTATTTGACCAACTCCACGGAGAGAGTTACTTTTCTAAGATTGAACTTAGGTCGGGTTATCACCAAGTGAGGGTGAAGGATCATGATATTCTAAAAAATGCTTTTAAAACCTTGTATGGTCATTATGAGTTTTTGGTGATGTTGTTTGGTTGACTAATGCTCTAGCGGCTTTTATGGATTAGATGAATAGGTTGTTTATACTATACCTGTACATGTTTGTAATTGTGTTCATGGATGATATATTGATATATTCAAAATGTGAGGATCATCACATCAACCATTTGAGGATTGTAATGCAAATTCTTAAGGACCAACAACTCTTTGAAAAGTTTATGTGTTTTTCTAATGTTCGTAGCTTTTATTGGTCATATTATGTCAGTAAGGGTATTGAAGTAGACCCTAAGAAGACAGATGCAATAAAGATTTGTTCTAGACATTTATCCCTTTTATATATTAGAAGTTTCTTGGGTTATGATAGTTACTGTACAAGGGTTGTTGAGGGTTTTTATTCAGTCCTCTCCATTGACATCTTTGACTTATAAGGGGAAAAGGTTAATATGGTTAAAATAATGTAAGAAGAGTTTTACGGAATTGAAGGATAGACATACTTCAACTCTAGTATTGACTCTACCAAAAGGGTGAAATAGTTTTTTTGTTTATTATGATGCCTCGAGAATTGGGTTAGGATGTGTACTTATGAAAAATGGGAAGGTTATTGCCCATGAATCAATGCAACATATCAGAAGAATTACCATATCCATGATCTTGAACTAGCAGGTTCTTTTTGCCTTTAATATTTTGGGGCATTATTTGTGCGGTGTGCATGTAGATGTGTTTACTGACCACAAGAGTTTGTGATATGCGTTTAATAAGAAAGATCTAAATCTTTTCTAAAATAATGTGGCTTTAGTTATTTAAGGACTATGACATGAGTGTTCTCTATCAACCCTTTAAGGCAAATATGGTGGCAAATGCTCATACCGATTATCAATGGGTAGTATTTCCAATATAGAGGATGGTAAAAAAGAATTGGTACAAGAGGTGAATATAATGGCCCAATTGGGTGTTCGATTAATGGAATCCACCAAGGGTGATGTTTTGATTCAAAATTGTTCAAAATCATCTTTAGTGACGGATGTGAAAGACAAGCAATGTCTTTATCTGACCGTAGAAGAATTCAAAGAGTCGATGCTTAGGAAGTCCGTTGAGTCTTTCTCCCAAGGGAGATATGGTGTGCTTCGATATCAAGATCGTTTGCGTGTTCCTAATGTAGATGACTTGAAGGAACAAATCTTGTCAGAGGCCCACAGATCTTTGTATTCCATTCACGTAGGAGCCACTGATTACAAACATTTCAAAGACACTTTATCCAATACTAAGTGTCAATGATCTTTAATTAGTAATACAACAAAACTATGTGAGTTGGGGTAGAATCCCACGGGGTGTGGTACACATTTGAGAATCAATAGAAAAGAATGAATATGTTCAAGTCAATCATAGGAAAAAAACGTTTACGAATAAAAGCATGGTTCAAGTTTGGGGTGACACAAGTGTCAAATAATAGGGGTTTTTGGTTGTAATTATCAACTACAACATCAAATAACAGAAAGTAACAAGTATAGAGACGGGTTCTGTCGATGTGATTGGATTATGGGTTAAGGTAGAAAAATGGGTGATTGCAATTAATAGTAAATAGATGCAGATAAGTGAATAAGCTAGACTTTAGTAGGGATAATTTCATGATCCGAGAGAACCCCTTACACGTAAGCGGCGTCCTCATCCTCGAAGAGGACTTAGACTATCCCTTATAATTCATCTACACATCATAGGTCAAAATGCAGAAAAATTAAAACTTAATACATATTGAGGTATAAATAGCCTTCTCACATACTATATATAGAGTTTACTAACTCCTCGCATATGAAGATTACTTTGGTTTCTCGTTTAGTCAATATAATCAATACATACAAATAAGTCTAATTTATTATCTCACATTAAACCATCTCAAATGAAGTACAACATTTTGGCATAGCCCTTATAAGAGTACATATTGCCACATAGGGCTTACAACAAATGTCTTCAAGAATAGGGAAGAAACGAAGGTGTTTATACTATAGCTATACTACAAAGGTAGATCAAAAGGCACCACCCTCGGACTTTGAGGACTCACCAACTACTTGAAGAAAGAAGTCCAAGTATCCTCTTGCCAGAACCTACAATGTTTAAGAAAAAGGGAAGAAATATGAGTTAGTACAAAACACATGTACTAAGTATGGCTCCTATGCATAAAATCATCAATGCATGAGAACAGGCACCATTTAGTCAAAACCATGCATTATAACAATTAAACCAACATGCATATATATATATATATATATATATATATATATATATATATATATATATATATATATATATATATGTGTGTGTGTGTGTGTGTGTGTGAAATATTACAAGCCAACTAAATCATGATATTAACCCAACACATAGTCAACCTGAAGCAACACTTGTTCAATGCTATGAATAGAACCCCATAACCCTATCCAAGGCCAAGCTTCACCTCAAGCCACCTACTACATGCATACAACATAACTTTATATTCTGCAATAAAATTCTTGATTCGTAACATGATATACAACTTGGCATACAATAACATCAAATCAACTTAATCATACAAGAACACTACTACAACCCTCTCTTAGGATCCCACATGTGTAATGAGTAAGAAAAGTCACATATCCTCCCTCACCCTATGTAGTAACCTTTAAGACAAGCCCTTATAATAGTTCACATACTTGACTTATTCATTTACCTTATTACATTAGGGAACGAAGTGCAATAACCGACATGAGACCCTGTGATCTACACGGAATGCGGTGTTCTCCTCCCATACATAAAAGAGGGTTAAAACTTTCCTAAGGTGTAACCATTCGTACGTAGCTATCTAGGTGAATCCATGAAGCTATTGTCCTATGTGGACACGAAGTTAAGGGTCAAGAAGATTGTTACTCAAAACGTTGATTGTCTAGACGTGGAGGTTTCCATCTCACGAGACAACACATATCTTGGGAATTCGGACTTACTAAACGTGAAGAAATCCATCAGGGAAGCCGAACTTACTAAACGTGAGACCCCCATCTCATTTACATGCCCTTTATGTGCTAAGAATATATTCTGTGTAGTAGTCATGATACTCTTCATACAAGATTACATTAGTCTCTTCTAGACCACTATACGAACATTTCATCATAATATCTCATAGCATTCAAAAGTGAGAACTACCATTTGAGTTTAGAAAACCACATATAAGTGAGTAAACTTTTCACTCAACACTTTATCATAATCATGAGAAGTTACTTTAAATCATATAATAATCTTCTCTTAACATACTTGCATACTTCATATCCAATTCAATAGCCTAGGGTAAGGATGAGGAATACTTTCTATCAACATCACAACCACACATTAGACATAGAAGCATTACTATCTAAGTAAATCATACTTCATAATTGAATTCAAGAAAAAACAATCTTCATAACTTATTGCCCTTTCATCGCCTTCATACTTGAATTACCAAAGAATACATAGCCAATGCATAAACAAGGTAAATTCAAGAAGTAATACATAGCAATTACTATTCTACATATTCATATAGTAATCATCTTCCACAATTACCATAGAACTTCAAGGCATAATGAGTATAGGAAAGAGCAAGGGTTCAAAGGGAAAATCTTGAGTGATTAACAAAAATTAAACACGAATACATAGTTACACAATTATAAGGACTATAATTTATCACAATTGAATAACAATTTCATTTTTAAAAGAGAACCCACGTATAGATTGAAACCCTAGTTTTGGGGAAATTCAAAATCACATTTGAAAGGTCCTCTTGGGGAATGGAATCCCAAGAGTGAAATAAACCATACCTTAGTGATGATCTTTCCACGAATTTGGGATGAAAACCTTGGTGAATTCGTCCTTGACTTGGATCTCTAGTGTTCCTTCAGTGGAGGTTTGAGTTTAGGAAAAGAGAGGCTAGAGAGATGTTAGAGAGATATGGGTTTGGGAATTAATGAGGTGTTAGATTAGCTAGTTGACTTAGGATACTTACATAGTCCTTAATTAATAAACTATAACCGACCTAAGCCCTTAATTAAAGAATTAATCAATTCTCTAACCACCCTAAACTAAAACATTTTAGGACAGTAAAGTGGGGTCCCAAACGACGAGACCACGTCGACACCACATACCTCCATTGATGCCCCCGTACTGTTACTCCGCCTCGTGTGACAGAGAGGGGATTTCTGAGATTTCTTGGGATTTTGACTAAGTGTCAACCAACGGCCCAAAATATGGAACGTCGTCCAATCGACGGCTCATCGTTTGTGCTCGTGGTTGCACATTGTCATTTGGGCAGTTTTGGGGTCAATGGATGGGTACTCCTCAAGAACCCCTAAAGCAGCTCTTGGGTATTTGTACCCAGACGTTTCGACCCTAAACACACTCTAACACATTTTTAGTACCTTTTTACCAAATTTCACTAAATTTGGACTCTTAAATATCCTTGAAACATGCCAAGCCACACTTGCACACGTTTCACAATTCTCCAAACGTCAATGTCGTTTCTGAATGTTTTGACTCTAACACTTCCTACTTAGTTTCATTACATTATTTTAGGCTTAGAAACAGTGTTTTGAGTCTTTAGGTCATGTAAGAAGGCTCCAGACCAAGTCATTTACTTTCACGGTGTTACATTATCCCCCCCCTTAGGAACATTAGTCCCCGAATGACACTAAAATCTTCTTATAGGGAGAGGATGAATCAAGGCTAGCAGCCCAAACATCAACATAAACAACATGAAACCATTATGAGGCACAACCCATATGAGTAATTTACAACTCAAATTAACACATAACCATGACATTTCACTTAGAAACTCAAAACTTAACTTACCACATATAAGAGATCAGTTTCACACATGAGGAACAACCTTCTCATATAAATATGAACTCAACATAACATCAAGAGTCACTTATGCAAAAACTTCCTTCAAGGACCATTAAACATGCCCAATACCATTTCATGAAAACAACTATACACAAATCACAAATAAGTGCAACATGAGAAAATGAGCATCTTTACATGAAAACCAATTCTAGCATGAGCCTTTATCATAATTTTGCACATATTAGAAAATCAAGCCAAATTCAACATAATTAATTAGTTCATTTAAAGAGGATTTCTAACCTCAAATTTGGCTATAATTTTTAATGAAAGAGATTGGATAACGGTACTTCATGTCGGACTCGGCCTCCTATGTTGCTCCCTCAACTAGGTAATTCCTCTATAGGACTTTCACGGAGACCACCTCCTTATTCCTCAACATCTTGACTTGGCGATCTAGAATTTCCATGAGCACCTCTTCATAAGAAAGGTTATCATCTACACCTAACCATTTAATAGGGAGAATTTATACGGGCTAACTTATACACTTCTTAAGCAAGGAGACATGAAATACGGGTTGAACCAGGTCTAGTTCACTTGGTAACTCCAACATATAAGCCACCTTCCCGACCCGTTTCACTATCAAATAGGGGCCCACGTACCAGGGACTAAGGTTCCCCTTTTGCCAAAATCTCATAACCCCTTTCATGAGTGAAATCTTTAAGTAGACCTTATCCGTTACTTTAAATTCAATATCCCCTCTTCTATTGTCGGCATAAGACTTTTGCAGACTATAGTCTATTTTCAACCTATCCATTATCATCCGAACAATCTCTATGGCCTCATAGATCATCTCGGGACCAATGAGTGAAGACTCCCCTACTTCAAACTACCCAACCAGAGAATGACACCTTCTACCATAGAGTGCTTCAAAAGAGGCCATGGCAATACTCGAATGTCAGCTATTATTATAAGAGAACTCAATCAATGGTAGGTGATCATCCCAACTTCACTTGAAATCAATAACACAAGCTCTTAACATATCTTCTAGGGTTTGAATGGTAACACCTCTAAAATGACTTACGTGAAACTAGATCCTAATGTTTGTGTCTTGATGTTTTGAAGTCCTAAAATGGGTGATAATGAGGTTAGGAGGCAGTGGTTAAATTTTCATGAATTTTGGAGGTCAAACGTCCATGAACGTCCATGATGTTTGAATTTTTTTTGTTTAAATGACCTTGAGTGTCTTAGTATGTTTCTTTGAGTTTTACGCGTTCGTTTCAAATGAAATTGATGTGAGCGGTCCTAAACTCGTATACAAAACTATTCGAGTTAGAAACGTCCGATAAAAAGTCCCCAAGGACCAACAAAGGTTCCTTGAGGAAGGACGCATCTTGGTGGCCAAAACTGCCTAAGGCAGTCCCACCTACGGAGGCAATCGATGCCCAGTATGCTGGTCGACGCCCCGTAGGTAGAGGGCGTCGATGGGGACTTAGGCCTGGGAAATTGTCCTTCTAAAGGCCAGCCTATGACCCAAACCACGTACAAGCAGGATGGTCCTGTTGTTGGACTACGCCCCGTCGATAGGCAGGAATAGGTGAGTCTGCAATTTCGCCTTCTTCACTGTCAAGTGAAGGGCTGAATTGGTAAATTCACCCAACGTCCAAATAAATGCTTGGGCAAATATATAAGGGTGTTTTTGGGTATTTCAAGTGTGTTTATAAGTCCTGAAAACCTAGATGAATTCATTATTCCAAATCAAAACCCAAATTCTATAAGAAACTCTATAGAACTCGATTGAAGTCAAAACTCAAGATAGAGCTTGGATTGAAGATTGGTTGGTGATTCTTAATCAAATTATTGGTCTAGCATCAATTTAGGTATGATTCTTCATCCTTGAATCTGTTTTCTTCAAGGAGCCAAACTTCAAAGTGATTTTCAAAGTCTTTCAAAGATGAACTTGTCCAATTTTGATATCTATCCATGGGTTCTTGCATAAAATCTTTTGAATCATTATATATTGATTGAATTTATGTTAATTAGATTATATTAATTTAATTACTCTATGAACACATGTAATTCATGAACCCTAGTTTTTGACAACTTTGTGGGTGGCTGGATTATGCCTTAATGCTATTGAATAATTATGTAGTTTGATTAGGGCTATTGAATTATTATAGAATCATGTTAGAATTGTTAGTATGCTTCGCTAAATTCATAAATCCATGTTAGATTATCTTTGATTCATTGTTTATTGTAAGTATTGAATTGAATTGGTGATCATGGTCATGGGTAAGGGCCTTTGGGTATTGTGCTGGATGATTTATCTATGGATTGAAGTGGTGAGAGTGGATTTATGGTGCGCTTCCCTAATTCTCTTTATATTATATAATTTAAGTCTTGAATTATGTTGTGATTGGTATGGTCCACTTATGGTGGCGGTGCTATGTGTTTTACATGTGGATTATGTGGCCTCGTCAGCGTTACTTTATCAATTATGATGATCATGGCCTTGTCGGCATTATTTGATATATTATGATGGTTTGTGTAGTTGATTTATGTGAAGTATGATCATATCTATCTAATTGTGAGTAAGGTAAAAGTATGTGTTTTTCTATTGACATTAGGTGATCATATTAAACTATAACTATGTCCTTATGTGTGTAGCCTTAGAGTTGATGTATTATTCTTCCTACATGGTTATATAAGTCTTATGATGGCTATATTGATGGTTTTATAGTAGTATATAGGTCTACCGATATTTGACTTGGTTTTCCCTAGGTGCTCTAGAATAGTATGTTATGTGTATGGTATGGTGAAGTATGTTCGTGTCTTATTTTGGCAGACTTGTGTCCCTTACTTGATACATGTATAATATGAATATGATGTCTTTACTTTTTATGCTAAAGATACTTAGTCTTATATTTGTAATTGACATGTGACCGTGAACATACCTAAGAAGCTCCTTTATGTGGAACCTTCATCCTAGATATAACGTTATGATATCTTTCAAGTTGAAAGTGGTATCTTTCTTGTGTGAATGGTGGACCTAAGGTTGATTGCCTAGAACGACATGAAATCATCCTTAGGAAAGTCATTGATCTATCCTATTAAGCATTGTAGGTAGCCTTAGTGGACCCTCTTTGGTAAGGTGAAATGTGATTGGGTTATGAACTAGATATGGAACCTCTTCATGTAATCCTTTATTGAAAATACTCAATGAGAACAAGGCTAGCGCCGAGTGATTATGGTTTGGGAAGTTTCTCTATATAAGATGACGTTAGAGAACAAAGAAACACTTCATACTCCATATTCATGTGCCTACATGGGATATGTCCTAGTTCTACCATTGGCCTATAGAACAAACCTCCATCGGATTAGGTTCATGACTCCGCATTCCATGCATAACTAGTATGGTGTATGGCAGTTATTGCATATTCTCATCATATGGGACACCCACTAGTGTTGGCGAAGTTTTATGAAGTTTAGGTGGTGGTATGTGACTTTATCTAGCACGATTAGGCTTTGAAGATGTTAGTGTGTGAGTCCCTACGTCTTCTCCATGACCATTACTGGAATGTCCTTATATGTTTAATGACTCTTAAATAAACTAATGAAGATAATGACTTAAATTAGAAAGCATGTAAATTAATAAGTACTTATCTAGAGTAGTTTAAGACTTGCCTAGTTAAGGTGTTAAGGGGGCATAAAGGATGGTCTCTTCATGTCTAACCTAGGGATGTCTTAAGAATGACTCTAGATATGAAAGTTGGTTGATAAAGTTCACATTATCTGAACTTAGGAAGTCTTAAGGATTATTTAGCTAATCTTGGAGAGAGGGTATGGGCGTTCTCTTCTTGAATTACCTATGTAAGTCTTTTGATAACCTTTGGGAGGAGAATTACATATTATATATATGTTATTGTATGAAGTGAGAATGATCTTATCCTAGGTACTCTAAAGGATCTCTTAGGTGTGTGTGAAGGGATTGTATGGGCGGTCACTTCATAACTCACTCAAGTGAGACTTAGAATCACCTTTGGTAGGCGATCTCATGATTATGTGATTTTTAGGTGTTATTGATGCTATAATGTAAGGTGTAATCTTTATTGGAAATTACAGTGATGTTACAGTAAGGGTCACTGTAAGCTTACTGTAATGTTACTGTAATGAGACCATAATTTGATATAAATGACATGTGACTTGTATTGTGTTCTAAATGTGATGGCTAGTATTTAAATGTGGTTCTTATACTTTTAATGTGACGTTTTAATCAAAAAGAACATATTTCTTATAAATGTTCGTTTTGTCATGATTTTATGCAATAAGCCATACTCAACACATGTGTTTGTACTAAATCCATACTTTTATTTATCTCTAAAGGTGTAGCATGTGAGAGGTGTCGTTGAAGCAAGCTTGGAATTATCGTTCAAGCAAATTTGAAGTATGTACTAACTTGACTCGAGGGCATAAGCATCTTTAGACTTCTTTATTTCAAAGTATTGTAATAGATATTAGATTGTTATATTTCGATTGTATGGGCCATGTCCCAAGTATTTCTTAAAGTCTAACGATGGCATATAATGAGACTTAGTATTTCCCTATGATTTTAATATGAAAGATGTTTTAAGATATTTCGTGTGAAAAGTTTCAATTCCGCACTACTTTTTATACATGTATGCAATGAATGATGTCTAAGGGCTTGTAAAAGACCTCCGAGAGGTCAAGTATGCCAAGTTGCACTATGAGAGTGTCGTTTCTTCTAGGGTGTACCCTCGGGATATGACATGAATGGTACCCTCCACTAGACCATCTGTTTGAAGATGAAAATTGGTGCTAAGCTTCTGTTGAGTACCTAACCCTTTTTGAAAAGACCTCCAAATATGAGAAGTGAATTGCGAACCTCTATCCGAAATGATGGACAAAGGGATACCATGCAAACTCACAATCTCGTCAAGGTAAAACCTTGCATACTCTTCCGCCGAATAAGTAGACTTAACGAGAACAAAGTGAGCGGATTTTCTCAACCTATCAACAATAACTTATATTGAGTCATTTTGCGTACGTGTCCGAGGCAAACCTACTACGAAGACAATATTAATGTCTTCCCACTTCCAATTAGAAACATTCTTTACTTGAGTCAAACCACTTGGCTTTTGAAGCTCGGCCTTTACTTGTTGACAGTTTGGGCACCTAGCCACAAATTCCTCTATGTCCCTTTTTAAACCTTTCCCCCAATAGATTTATTGAAGGTCACGGTACATTTTGGTAGCACCCAGATGAATAGAATATCGAGACCCATTAGCTTCTTCAAGAATTGTACTCCTCAAGTTATCAACATCTAGTACATATAATCGACCTTGATACCTAAGTACCCCATCCCCACCTCTGGGATAATGACTCATTAAACATGCCAAGGACCGCTTCCTTCAATTCCATCAATAACGGATCAAGATGTTGCTTAGACTTCACCTTAACCACTAAATATGACTCGGAATTATAATGAACCATAACACCTCCGTTTGGAGAATCTTCCAACCGAACACCCACTCAAGCAATTATATGAACATCTTTTACTAGATCTTTCTTACCTTCCTCAATATGAACCACACTACCCATGTCCATACCACTTAGCGCTTCCGACACCACATTGGCCTTGCCGAGTTGGTAGAGAACACTCATGTCGTAATCCTTCAAAAGTTCCAACCATATCCTTTTTTGGAGATTCAATTCCTTTTGGGTGAACACATATTGAAGGCTTTTGTGGTACGTAAATACATCCACATGGACACCATAGAGGTAATACCTCAATATTTTCAAGGCAAACACTAACGCCGGTAATTCAAGGTCATTAATTTTGTAATTTTTCTCATGCACCTTGAGATTTTTAGAGGAATAGGCTACTACCTTCACATGTTGCATAAGGACACAACCCAAAACCACTGAGGAAATGTCACAATATACCACAAAACCCATGGTGCCCTCTGGTAAAGTCAACACAGGAGCGTAGGTAAGCCCATCTTTCAATATTTGAAAGATTCTTTCACATCCCTTCTACCACTCAAATTTAACACTGTTTGGGTCAAGGTAGTCAAAGAGGAAGCAATGGACGCAAAACCATCCACAAACCTCCTATAATACCCAGCTAAGCCCAAGAAACTTGTAATGTTGGTTGGAGTCAGAGGTCTAGGACAAATGTTAACCGCTTCAATCTTTGTTTGATCGACCTCTATACATTCGCTTGAGTTAATATAACCAACGAACGCAACCGATCTTAACCAAAACTCACACTTACTATAATTGGAAAATAGTTGGTGCTCCTTAAAAACTTGCAATACTACCCCCAAATGTTCCATGTGTTCTTCACTCTTGGATTACTCAAAAATATCATCAATAAAGACAATCATAAAGCAGTAAAGGTAATCTCGGAATACCCTATTCATTAGGTCCATGAAAGCCGCCGGGGCATTTGTTAGACCAAAAGACATAACTAGGAACTCATAATGACCATACCTAGTTCAGAAAGTTGTTTTAGGCATGTCCTCTTCTCTCACCCTATGTTGGTGATAACCGACCTCAAGTATATCTCACAAAAGTAGCTTTCCCCTTGTAATTGATCAAACTAATCGTCGATCCTATAGAGAGGATACTTGTTCTTTATGGTCACCTTATTTAGTTGCGGTAGTCGATGCACATCCTAAGGGACCCATCCTTCTTCTTTACAAAAAACACCGGAGCACCCAAAGGAGAGATACTAGTTCTTATGAAATCCTTGTCAAGTAAATCATTGTGTATAAGCATAAGCTCCTGCAACTCGGCCAGAGCCATCTGGTAAGGAGGGATTGAAATAGTTTTTGTATCCGGCCACAAGTCTATGCCGAAGTCTATTTCCTGTTCGGTAGGAACTCAGGGCAAGTCATCCAGAAAATCCCTCACTGCGGGCACAACTCTAATGGAGAAATTTTGGATTCAAAATCCTTGACCCTTACAACATGATAAACACACCCTTTAGAGATCATTTTATATGCTTTTAGACACGAATTAATTCGACCTGTAGGGATTGAGTTACCTCCCTTCCATTGTAAGACGGGTTCATTTAGTAATTTGAACTTGAATACCCTTGGTGTACAATATATGGAAGCAAAAAAGACATGCAACCAATCTATCCCCAATATGACATCAAAGTCAACCATATCACGTTCTATCAAGTCAACTAGAGTAACTCTATTGGGCAATGATATTAAACAACTCCTAAAAGCTGTTCTAGCCACCACGGAGTAAACCACCGGGGTTGTAACCGTAAAAGGTTCCATTAGAACATCGGGTAATACATTGAACTTTCTACCTACTAGATAGGTTACAAATTATAAGGTAGCACCGAGATCTAGTAAAGCATAGACATCAATAGAGAACACTTGTAACATACCCGTGATGACATCGGGAGACTCGTCTTGATCACCCCTAGAGCGGAGAGCATAGAAACAATTCTTCTTAACAACATCGAGATTGGGCGAACTTTCTTGTGCTTGAGAATTTTCTCTCCCTTGAGCCTTCATCATAGAACAATCACTCTTAATATGACCACTCTTTCCACAAACATAGCAATTTGTCGTACCAACTAGACACTTGCCTTCATGTTTTCTACCACATCTAGCACAAGTAGACTTCTCAACATAAGGACCACTACCTTTCTCCTCTATAGTCTTAGGTGTAGACCCTTTAACTTTGTTGATCCTTTAAATGATAGAAGGACTTTGATTGGGGAACCATTTCTTTAACCTTGGTTTATCTTGCACCTTAAATCTAGCCTTAGAAGAATTTCCATCTTCGACCCTTGTCTTCTTTAATTCTCTACGAACTTTCTTAAGTTTTTGCTCATCAACTTGTTCGGCATAAACCATGAGACGAGAGATGTCCATGCTAGGAATAAACCTAGACGACCAACATTAATTCACCACAAGGTCGGATGCCACAATAACAAATTTGTTCATCTTGGCTCTAGAATCCGCCACAATAGTAGGAGCAAACTTGAATAGTTGAGTGAACTTGAGACTATATTCCTTCATAATCATACCCCCTTGGCGTAAGTTGATGAATTCTTTCAGTTTTCTCTCCCTTAGTTCCAAGGGAAATAACCTATAAAAAAAGGTCGTCTTGACAGATTTCCAAGTAATTCGGCCTTCTCTAACCGGTCTCTCATCCTTCTATTGCTCATACAAAATTTGAGCCATATCTTTGAGTTGGTAGGCGGCTAGTTTCGCCTTTTATTGAGAAGACACCCCCATAGAATCGAGTACCTTGAACACTTCATCAATGAACACTTGCGGGTCCTCCTCCACCTTGGAGCGAAAGAAAGTAGGGGAATTCATCCTTGTGAAATCCCTTATCCTTGATGCGGTGGTGCTAGCATTGCGGTTCACATAGAACCTAATATCACTAAAAACTTGAGTAGCCAACACTTGAGTCAAGCTATGAATGACCGCCCTTATCTCAACATTAGACATAGCCCCTTCCTCAACAGAAACTTGAGGGTTTTGAGGAGCCGGAGGGGGAAATACCTCATTCACATTCTCCTGTTCGATCCTCCGAGCGTTGTTCCTTCTTTTCTTCATTAACTATAAGCACAAGAAAGAGATTAGAAAATAAGGACATGTAGATTTAAGACTTATAGAGGCATGAATTCAAGAATACCAACAAAGTGAGACTTCCTAAGCATCACATAGCCTCTCATTCATAAATGTGGCGCGATTCACAATTATGAACAAGACTCTACTTGACGTGGTTTAGTGAGACATGGATTGAAGATTGGTTGGTGATTCTTCATTAAATTCGTGGTCTAGTATAAATTGAGGTATGGTTCTTTATCCTTGGATCTCTTTTCTTCAAGGATCCAAACATCAAAGTGATTTCCAAAGTCTTTCAAAGACGAACTTGTCCAATTTTTATATCTATCCATGGGTTCTTACATAAAACGTTTTGAATCATTATATATTGATATAATTGATGTTAATTAGATGATTTTAACCTAATTACTATATGAACCCATGTAATTTATGAAATGTAGTTTTTGACTACTTTGTGGGTAGCTTTATTATGTCTTAATGCTATTGAATTATTATCTAGTTTGATTAGGGCTATTGAATTATGAAAGAATCAAGTTAGAATTGTTAGTATGCTACCCAAAATTCTTAAATACATGTTATATTATATTTGATTCATTGTATATTTTAAGTATTGAATTGAATTGGTAATCATGGTCATGGATAAGGGCCTTTGGGTATTGTGTTGGATGATTTAGCTATGGATTGGTGGTACGCTGCCCTAATTCTCTTTATATAACGTAATTTAAGTCTTGAATTATGTTGTATTGGTATGGTGCACTTATGGTGGCACTTCTATGTGCTTTACTTGTGGATAATATGGCCTCGTCGTCGTTACTTTATCAATTATGATGATCATGGCTTTGTCGGCATTATTTGATGTATTATGATGGTTTGTGTAGTTGATTTATGTGAAGTATGATCATATCTATCTAATTGTGAGTAAGGTGAAAGTATGTGTTCCTCTATTGACATTAGGTGATCATATTAGACTATGACTATGTCCTTATGTGTGTAGCCTTAGAGTTGATGTATTATTCTTCCTACTTGGTTATATAAGTCTTATGATGGTTATATTGATGGTTCTATAGTAGTATATAGGGTGACCCATAGTTGATTTGGTTGTCCCTAGGTTCTCTAGAATAGTATGCTATGTGTATGGTATGGTGAAGTATGTGTGTGTCTTATTTTTTTAGACTTGTGTCCCTTACTTGACACGTGTATAATGTGAATATGATGTCTTGACTTAGTATGCTAAAGCTCTTTAGTATTGTATATGTAATTGAAATGTTACCTTGAACATATCTTAGAAGGTCTTCTATGCGGAACCTTCATCGTAGATGTAAGGTTATGATATCCTTGAAGTTGAAAGACGTAATGGTATCTTTCTTGTGTGAATTGTGGACCTAAGGTTGATTGGATCATACTGAATGAAATAATCCTTAGGAAATTCATTGACCCATCCTCTTAGCCATTGTAGGTAGCCTTAGTGGACCCTCTTTTGTAAGGTGAAATGTGATTGGGTTATGAACTAGATATGTGTCACGACCCGAAAGCACCCCCTAAAAGTTAGGGAAAAACCTTCGAATCATGACCGAGCGTACTTGACCCCTTTGGGGTCTCGTACAAGCCCTCTAACTAGCATTCATAACATAAAGAATGAAAAGTGGTGCGGAATTAAAACTTTTCACGATAATAATAATAGAAGAAGCCTTTTCATAAATACTAGGAAATCTTATCGTCACAAGCCAACTTAAAGACACAACTTAGAATCTTAGGGACACGGCCTTTTAAAATAAAAGTAAATACATCTTTAAGTCTTAAATAAAGGAACTAAGAAACATAAGACTATGTACTCGAATATATGAGGATATACCAAATTCTTGAGAGATAGAGTTCCCAAGGTTCAACTCCGATCCTCCCAAAAAGGCTTCCAACCAATACTCATAAGGTATAAAAAGTATGGGGTTAGTACAACAATGTACTAAGTATGGCATATGCAAAAAAACATACAAAAAGGGACATTTTAGTAAGGATAGCTTTTCATGCAATTTAAGTAATATTCATGAGTCTAGAAACAAACCAACATAAGAATCGACAATTCAAACACTTTATGGCAACTTTACCAAAACTTAGAGTAATCAAAAGGAACATTTCAATGAACTTACTAAACTTACAATGAAAATTGAATAAAGCATCATAGTGAACATTTTGAATTCTTACAATGGAGACCTTACAGTGAATGGCACGGTCCAAGTCATATGAACTCTTTTCCTTTGAAGTTCCCCTAACCAAAGGTTATCCTAAGACTCCCTAAGGTGAGCGAAGAAGGGATTTTCATTACACCTCCCTTCAAAGCACACCAAAGCGACCCTTAAAACTACCAAATCTTAGGCTTACTTTGTTAGAAATCAAATCCACGCCCTTGGCTAACATATGTAAAACACTCATGGAACTATAGGTCACACCAAGTGCAATGTGAGAGTAGCATCCCATACTACCACTCCCACTTAGCGCTCCTAATGGATTCCTTTTACTCAAGTACTCCACAATAATCATCCATAACACTACACCATAGTACTCATTCTCACGGATTTCATGAAGGTACTCTTCTCCCATAGTAGGTATAGGTCACACCAAGTGCAATGTGAGAGTAGCATCCCATACTACCACTCCCACTTAGCGCTCCTACTAGGTAACTAATGTGGATTGAGCACTTCAAGACATACCTACACAATATCAACAATATACAAGTTAACTAATTTCAAATCAATTCTTTTGAGGGAGTTAGCTTAACCGACAAAGACCATGAGAGCTTGACATGGAATCCCGATATTAACCCCTATCGGATGAGGGATCCTTACTTGCCTAGTGTAAGGTCATGCTTCTTAGCATTTACATGGCTTTTCCAATAGCTACACCTATGCGGGCACATAGTTAAGGGATAAGAATATTGTTACTAAGTAACTCACTCTCTACTAAAGAGGAGTACTCGTCTCAAGAGGTACTTTGGATTACAACATCTGAACTCACGAAGTACAATCCACCTCTCCTTCACATCCTCTCGGTGCTAGGCATAACTTCCCACGGATTTATCAACATAATAGTCTATCTTAGATAGCTCACTAGGAATGGAGAGGTTGCTACTAGACACTACATCTCAACTCACGAAGTGTGTCCACCTCAAGATTCCCCTTTTTGCTAAACTTGGCATAATACATTCTTTAAAGTGTGCGTGTGTGTACATGTGCACACCTTTCATATAAGCATCATCTCATTATCAACAAGTTATACACATACTTTAACCTTGATTCATCAAGTTACACACTCTACATGCTTCTCAAAATCATATACTTCATTTAGACATAAACTAGGTCAAACATGCAATTCAAGCTACATCAAACACAATAGAAGACCCATTTCCGATATATATTCATTTCACATATTAGACCTTCAAGGTTACGTACTCAAAACATACTAAATAACATCAAGCTCATCAATTAGCACCGCCACCCATAAGGTGGACCATAGCACTCAAATAGCAATTCATAATAAGAACTATACAATGAGAGCAACTCATCAACAAATCAAACCATCATTACCCATAAGCAATTTATCAATATTTCACCATATTATGTCCCTTAGGGCAGTAGCTACACCAACATGACAATACAAGAAGACCCAAGTTCATACCCTACTCAAATCATGCTCATATAACCCATTTTCAAGCCAAAAGTTTAAGTATGCATAAACAAGAGTTTCATGGAGTTTTAACATAAAAATCATCAATTCAAACCAAGATAAAACATTTGAACCATTAGAACTTAAATACAAGAGGACCCATACTAGAAATCAAAGCTAGAAGAAGTTTGAATTTAGAAACCCTTTTGAAAGCCATTTTGGAAGTTGGCTTCTTGAATGAAAAGATATTCAAGAATGGATACCATACCTTTAAGAGAAGGAAACCCACTAATTTGATGAAGAAAAAAGTCCAAAGCAGCCCTCCTTTCCCTCCTTGAGCCTTGGCTTCAATGGTGAATTTAAGAGAGTTTTCTTTTTAGAGAGAGAGAGTTTGAATTTAGAAGTGAGGGGGTCTTGTCTAGGTATAGGGTTTAAAACTAATTTAATATAACCTAAAAACCAAAATTATACACCTAGGGTCTTAAAAGACTTCGGGTATATTTACATAAAACACCCGAAGTTGGCAGCCACTTAACAGGCACTGGCAGGTCTCACCGACGAGACCTTCCTCTACGGACCATCGCGGGTTCAACGGACCATTGGCGGGGTCTCATCGGGAAACACTTAGCTACAAATGGAGCATGGCCAAGTTTACCACTCACTAGTCCACGCGACGCCCTGGGTTGACGGACCGTCACTAGGGTCGTCGTGGGCCACTGATTTGGCAGACTTTGCCCAAGTCTTGGGCCCTTCATCGAGGGCCTCTTATGGGCCCTAGGTGGGGTCGTGACCAGACGTTAAACCCCTAAACTAAGTCGTATAGGTCTTAGGAACATCCAACGCAAGTTTCAAGTAAAACGAACACGTAAAATTCATCCAAACACACAAAGACACACAAGTACATTCTAAGGCATACCATCCGAACGTCATGGACATTCTTGGTCGATTGAACTCCAAACTTAACCAAACTTCACACACTGCCTAAGGATACTAAACTAATTCTGTTTAACTTAAAGTCGACTCAAGAAACAACCATGAGGCTCTAGTTCACCTTAGTTCATTTTGGGGCGTTATATTCTCCCCCAGTTGGAATAACATTCGTCCTCGAATGATACTTTAATTTTAAGAACAACAAGGACTCTCTTATAATCATACAATACACTTAGATTATGATCAAAACACCAACAATCAAAGCATCAACTAGAAAGGAACATCATTTCACACTTTCAACACTTAGCAACATAGGTAACTTTTGCCAAAATTCACAAAGTCAAAACTCAACCTTAAACTTCTTTTATGGAGGAACTACCTTCTCCAACGTTAAAAATTCTCATAAACAATAATTTTACACACATTGAAACTAAAATTCAAGACAAAACAATTTTCTTCAAAAGATCAAAATTTTTACAGTGAAGTTCACTATGTTCACTGCCAAGCTACCAAATTTTTGAAAAATTCATTCTTTAAGAAAATCATCAAGATGACATGATCATATGAACTATGAAACCATATAAACTCATATCATAACACAAATGCAACAATAACAAAGAGTTGAGACTTACCAAAACCATCAATTCGGATTAATTATCCTTTCTAGCCCCCATCCCATAGGAAGGGTTCTTCTTGGGAGCACTAGGATCTAGGGAAGCTTGATTGACATCTCTCCCCTTTGATTTAAGGTTTGGGCAGTCCCTCATCTTGTGGCCCTTATAACCACATGAAAAACAACCATCCGTTCTGGCAAGACACTTACCCCCATGTTGCTTGCCACAAGTAGGGCACCTAGCCCTTTTATAGGAATGACCACCACCTTGAGAAAGTTGATTTGGAGACCTATCCTTGTTTCCCATAGAAGAATTTTGGGGATAAAACCTCTTCTTAGGCCTTTGGTGACTAGAATCATCCGACGTAGGTCTCTTACCCTCTTGCCTTATCTCCCTAATTTTGGACTCCTCAATTTGTTGCGCATAAACCATGAGCCTAGAGATATCCATGTCATTAAGAAGCATTACCGTACGGCACTCTTTTTCCACCAAGCTAGACACGTCCATCACAAACTTGTTCATCCTAGCCCTAGGGTTGGCTACCATGGCTGGGGCATACTTAGAGAGTTGGGTGAATTTGAGAGAGTACTCTTGCACACTAATTCCACCTTGACGGAGGTTCATGAATTCAACCATCTTCTTCTCCCTCCATTCTAAAGGAAATAATCTATCTAAGAAAGCCTCTTTGAATTCCTCCCAATCAACCGGTCCTCTTTCTAAGGGTATCTCACCCCTCCATTGCTCATACCACACTTGAGCAACATCCTTAAGTTGGTAAGCGGAAAATTCTGATTTCTCCCTAGGGGTCACACCCATGGGATGTACCACCTTGAAAACATCATCTATGAAGTCTTGTGGATCTTCATCCACCTTAGTGCCATGAAAAGTAGGAGGGTTCATCCTCATTAAATCCCGAATCCTAGAAGCGGGAGTACTAGCATTTGGTTAGGGCCTATCTCCTTGTTTAGCTTAGCCCACAAAGTGATTGTTGACGACGTGAGCTTGAGCTGTCGTGAGTTGGTTCAAGTTCATTAGGTCAGACCACAACTCCGCATTAGTCATATCACCCTCAACAAAAGGACCTTGAGTCATAGGAGGCACTTGAGGTCCTTGAGATTCCGGAGGCACTTGAGGTTCTTGAAGAAGAACCTCCTTATTTTTCTCCCCTAAGCCAACAATAGGAACTTGGTCAACACGGGGAAGGACTATCTCATTTGGTACACCTCCCTCCTCCCTTCTAGCGGTCGATCTCATCGTATTCATGTCCTAAAAACACAAAAAGAAGAGGTTGAGAAAAGACACCTTATATACTCAACTCTAAGGCACGATACTAGAATAGAGAAGAAAGTTAAACTTCTAGCATCCTATAGCCTCTTGTCCATGGATGATGTGTCGCGACTCACCCCAATGACAAACATACTACTAGATGTGGCTTGTGAGACTTTTAGACCTTAAACTATTTCCCAAAACCTTATGCTCTGATACCAAGTCTGTCACGACTCGAAAGCACCCCCTAGAATTTAGGAAAAAACCTTCGAATCATGACCGGGCGTACTTGACCCCTTTGGGGTCTCGTACAAGCCCTCTAACTAGCATTCATAACATAAAGCATGAAAAGTAGTGCGGAATTAAAACTTATCACGATAATAATAATAGAAGAAGACTTTTCATAAATACTAGGAAATCTTATCGTCACAAGCCAACTTAAAGACACAACTTAGAATTTTAGGGACACGGCCTTTTACAATAAAAGTAAATACATCTTTAAGTCTTAAATAAAGGAACTAAGAAACATAAGACTATGTCCTCGAATATATGAGGACACACCAAATTCTTGAGAGATAGAGTTCCCAAGCTTCAACTCCGATCCTCCCAAAAAGGCTTCCAACCTATACTCATAAGGTATAAAAAGTATGGGGTTAGTACAACAACGTACTAAGTATGGCATATGCAAAAAAGACATACAACAAGGGACATTTTAGTAAGGATAGCTTTTCATGCAATTTAAGTAATATTCATGAGTCTAGAAACAAACCAACATAAGAATCGACAATTCAAACACTTTATGGCAACTTTACCAAAACTTAGAGTAATCAAAAGGAACATTTCAATGAACTTACTAAACTTACAATGAAAATTGAATAAAGCATCATAGTGAACATTTTGAATTCTTACAATGGAGACCTTACAGTGAATGGCACGGTCCAAGTCATATGAACTCTTTACCTTTGAAGTTCCCCTAACCCAAGGATATCCTAAGACTCCCTAAGGTGAGCCAAGGAGGGATTTTCATTACACCTCCCTTCAAAGCACACCAAAGAGACCCTTAAAACTACCAAATCTTAGGCTTACTTTGTTAGAAATCAAATTCACACCCTTGGCTAACATATGCAAAACACTCATGGAACTATAGGTCACACCAAGTGCAATGTGAGAGTAGCATCCCATACTACCACTCCCACTTAGCGCTCCTAATGGATTCCTTTTACTCAAGTACTCCACAATAATCATCCATAACACTACACCATAGTACTCATTCTCACGGATTTCATGAAGGTACTCTTCTCCCATAGTAGGTATAGGTCACACCAAGTGCAATGTGAGAGTAGCATCCCATACTACCACTCCCACTTAGCGCTCCTACTAGGTAACTAATGTGGATTGAGCACTTCACGACATACCTACACAATATCAACAATATACAAGTTTACTAATTTCAAATCAATTCTTTTGTGGGAGTTAGCTTAACCGACAAAGAGCATGAGAGCTTGACATGGAATCTCGATATTAACCCCTATCGGATGAGGGGTCCTTACTTGCCTAGTGTAAGGTCATGCTTCTTAGCATTTACATGGCTTTTCCAATAGCTACACCTATGCGGGCACATAGTTAAGCGATAAGAAGATTGTTACTAAGTAACTCACTCTCTACTAACGAGGAGTACTCATCTCAAGAGGTACTTTGGATTACAACATCTGAACTCACGAAGTACAATCCACCTCTCCTTCACATCCTCTCGGTGCTAGGCATAACTTCCCATGAATTTATCAACATAATAGTATATCTTAGATAGCTCACTAGGAATGGAGAGGTTGCTACTAGACACTACATCTCAACTCACGAAGTGTGTCCACCTCAAGATTCCCCTTTTTGCTAAACTTGGGATAATACATTCTTTAAAGTGTGTGTGTGTACATGTGCACACCTTTCATATAAGCATCATCTCATTATCAACAAGTTATACACATACTTTAACCTTGATTCATCAAGTTACACACTCTACATGCTTCTCAAAATCATATACTTCATTTAGACATAAACTAGGTCAAACATGCAATTCAAGCTACATCAAACACAATAGAAGACCCATTTCCGATATATATTCATTTCACATATTAGACCTTCAAGGGTACGTACTCAAAACATACTAAATAACATCAAGTTCATCAATTAGCACCGCCACCCATAAGGTGGACCATAACACTCAAATAGCAATTCATAATAAGAACTATACAATGAGAGCAACTCATCAACAAATCAAACCATCATTACCCATAAGTAATTTATCAATATTTCACCATATTAAGTCCCTTAGGGCAGTATCTACACCAACATGACAATACAAGAAGACCCAAGTTCATACCCTATTCAAATCATGCTCATATAACCCATTTTCAAGCCAAAAGTTAAAGTATGCATAAACAAGAGTTTCATGGAGTTTTAACATAAAAATCATCAATTCAAACCAAGATAAATACTTTTATACCATTAGAACTTAAATACAAGAGGACCCATACTAGAAATCAAAGCTAGAAGAAGTTTGAATTTAGAAACCCTTTTGAAAGCCATTTTGGAAGTTGGCTTCTTGAATGAAAAGATATTCAAGAATGGATACCATACCTTTAAGAGAAGGAAACCCACTAATTTTGATGAAGAAAAAAGTCCAAATCATCCCTCCTTTCCCTCCTTGAGCCTTGGCTTCAATGGTGACTTTGAGAGAGTTTTCTTTTTAGAGAGAGAGAGTTTGAATTTAGAAGTGAGGGGGTCTTGTCTAGGTCTAGGGTTTAAACCTAATTTAATATAACCTAAAAACACCAAAATTATACACCTAGGATCTTAAAAGACTTGGGGTGTATTTACATAAAACACCCCAAGTTGGCAGCCACTTAACAGGCACTGGCAGGTCTCACCGACGAGACCTTCCTCGACGGACCGTCGCGGGTTCAACGGACCGTTGGCGGGGTCTCGTCGGGAAAC
The DNA here is from genome assembly GCA_016801875.1 of Solanum sitiens. NCBI lineage: Eukaryota > Viridiplantae > Streptophyta > Magnoliopsida > Solanales > Solanaceae > Solanum > Solanum sitiens. Next base: position 120,350 of record JABWTJ010000418.1, on the reverse strand, counting down.
ACTTAGCTCCAAATGGAGCATGGCCAAGTTTCCCACTCACTGGTCACACGACGCCCTTGGTCGATGGACTGTTGAGGGACCAACGGACCGTCCCTAGGGTCATCGTGGGCCACTTATTTGGCAGACTTTGCCCAAGTCTTGGGCCCTTCATCTAGGGCCCCTTGTGGGTCGTAGGTGGGGTCGTGACCGGACGTTAAACCCCTAAACTAAGTTGTCTAGGTATTAGGAACATCCAACTCAAGTTTCAAGTAAAATGAACACGTAAAACTCATCCAAACACACCAAGACACACAAGTACATTCTATGGCATACCATCCGAACGTCATGGACGTTCTTGGTCGATTGAACTCCAAAATTAACCAAACTTCACACACTGCCTAAGGATACTAAACTAACTTCATTTAACTTAAAGTTGACTCAAGAAATAACCATGAGGCTCTAGTTCACCTTAGTTCATTTTGGGGCGTTATAATATGGAACCTCTTCATATGATCCTTTATTGAAAATACTCTATGAGAAAAACGTCTAGCACCGAGTAAGTATGGTTTGGGAAGTTTCTCTATATAATATGATATTAGAGAAAAAGAAACCTTTCGGATTCCTTAACCATATGCCTACATGGGATGTGTCCAAGTTCTACCATTGGCCCGTAGAACAAACCTCCATCTGATTAAGTCCATGACTCCGAATTCCATGCATATCTAGTATGATCTATGCCGGTTATTTCCTATTCTCATCAAATGGATACCCACTAGTGTTGCAGAAGTTCTATGAAGTCTATGTGGTGGTATGGGACTCTATCTAAACATTGCACGATTAAGTTTTGAAGATGTTAGTGAGTGAGACCCTAGGTCTTCTCCAAGACCATTACTTAAATGTCCTTATATTTTGAATGTCTCTTAGATGAACTAATGAAGATAATGACTTAAATTAAAAAGCATGTAAATTAATAAGTACTTATCTAGAGTAGTTTAAGAGTTGCCTAGTTAAGGTGTGAAAGGGGTATAAAGGATGGTCTCTTCATGTCTTACTTAGGGAAGTATTAAGAATGACTCTACATATGAAAGTTGGTTGATAAAGTAGACATGATCTAAACTTAGGAATTCTTAAGGATTATTTAGGTAATCTTGGAGAGGGTGTATGGGCGTTCTTTTCTTGGATTACTTAAGTAAGTCTTTTGATAACCTTTGAAAGGAGAATGCCATATTATATATATGATGTGGTATGAAGTGAGAATGATCTTATCCTAGGTACTCTAAAGGATATCTTATGTGTGTGTGAAGGCATTGTATGAGAGGTCGGTTCATAACTCACTCAAGTGAGCCTTAGCATCACCTTAGGTAACAGGATGTCATGGTTGTGTGATTTGTAGTTGTTATTGATGCTATAATTTAAGGTGTAATCTTTATTGGAAATTAAAGTGATGTTACAGTAAGGGTCACTGTAAGCTTACTGTAATGTTACTATAATGACACCTTAATTTGATATAAATGGCATGTGACTTGTATTGTGTTCTAAATGTGATGGTTAGTGTTTAAATGTGGTTCTTATACTTTTAATGTGACGTTCTAATTGAAAAGAGCATATTTCTTATAAATGTCCGTTTCTCATGATTTTATGCATTAAGACATACTTAGTATATGTGTTTGTACTAAATCCATACTTTTGTTTATCTCTAAAGGTGTGATTAGCAGGTGAGAGGTGTCGTTGAAGCAAGTTTGGAATTATCGCTCAAGAAAAGTTAAAGTATGTCCTAACTTGAATCGAGGGCGTAAGAATCTTCAGACTTCTTTATTTCAAAGTATTGTAATAAATAATAAATTCTTATATTTCGATTGTATGGGCCGTGTCCCAAGTATTTCTTAAAGTCTAAGGAAGACATATAATGATACTTAGTATTTTCCTATGATTTTAATATGAAAGATGTTTTAAGATATTTCGTGTGAAAGTTTTAATTCCGTACTACTTTTTATACATGTATGCAATGAATGATGTCTAAGGGCTTTGACAAGACCTCGGAGAGGTCAAGTACGTCATGTTGCACTCCGAGAGTGTCATATCTTCTAGGGTGTAATCTCCCGATGTGACATGAATGGTAATCTCTGCTTGACCATTTGTTTAAGGATGAAAAGTTGTGGTAAGCTTCTGTTGAGTACCTAACCCTTTTTGAAAAGACCTCAAAAAATGAGAAGTGAATTGGGCACCTCTATCCGAAATGATGGAAAAACGGATACCATACAAACTCACAATCTCGTCAAGGTACAACCTTGCATACTCATCCGCCGAATAAGTAGACTTAACACGAATAAAGTGAGAGTATTTCCTCAACCTATCCACAATAACCCATATTGAGTCATTTTGCCTACGTGCCCGAGGCAAACCTAATACGAAGTCCATATTAATGTCTTCCCACTTCCAAGTAGGAACATTCATTCCTTGAGTCAAACAACTCAACTTTTGATGCTCATCCTTTACTTGATAACAGTTTGGGCACCTAGCCTCAAATTCCGCTATGTCCCTTTTTAAACCTTTCCACCAATAGACTTATTGAAGGTCACGGTACATTTTTGTGGCACCCGGATGAATAGAATATTGGGACCCATTAGCTTCTTCTAAAATTTTACTCCAGAAGTTATCAACATCCGGTACACATAATACACCTTGATACCTAAGTGCCCCATCCCCGCCTTTGGGATAATGACTCATTAAACTTGCCAAGGACCGCTTCCTTCAATTCCGTAAATAACGGATCAAGATGTTTCTTAGACTTCACCTCAACCACTAAAGATGACTCGGAATTATAATGAACCATAGCACCTCCTTTTGGAGAATCTTCCAACCAAACTACAAATCGAGCCAATCTATGAACACATTTTACTAGCTCTTTCTTACCTTCCTTAATATGAACCACACTACCCATGGCCATACGACTTAGAGCATCCGCCACCACATTGGCCTTGCCGGGTTGGTAGAGAACACTCATGTTATTCCTTCAAAAGTTCCAACCATGGCAATGATATTAAACAACTCCTAAAAGCTCTTCTAGCCATCACAGAGTCACCCACCGGGGTTGTAACCGTAAAAGGTTCCACTAGAACACCGGGCAATACATTGAACTTTCTAGCTACTAGAGAGGTTACAAATAATAAGGTAGCACCGGGATCTAGTAATGCATAGACATTAATAGAGAACAGTTGTAACATACCGGTCATGACATTGGGTGACTTCTGTTGATCACCCCTAGATCGGAAAGCATATAAAAAATTCTTCTTAGGAGCATCGGTATTGGGAGAATTCGCTTGTGCTTGAGAATTTTCTCTCCCTTGAGCCTTCATCATAGGACAATCCCTCTTCATGTGACCACTCTTTCCACAACCATAGCAATTTCCCGTACCAACTAGACACTTGCATTCATGTTTCTTTTCACATCTAGCACAAGAAGACTTCTTAACCTAAGGACAACTACCTTTCTCCTCCTTAGGCTTGGCTGTAGACCCTTTAACTTTGTTGACCCTTGGAATGGTAGAAGAACTTTGATTGGGGAACCTTTTCTTGAACATAGGCTTATATTGCACCTCAAATCTAGCCTTAGAATAATTTTCATCTCCGACCGTTGTCCTCTTTAATTATCTACCAATTTGCTTAAGTTTTTTCTCCTCAATTTGTTCGGCATGAACCATAAGACGAGAGATTTCCATGTTAGGAATAAACCAAGACAAATGTCACATCCGGGGAGCACCCCTTAGAAGTTACATGGAGTACTTGACCTCTCGGTGGTCTTATAAAAGCCCATAGTTATCAGTCATCTCATTGTTATAGTAAATTTAGCGGAAACTTTAGAAATTTTCATAGCACATCATATGCTAGAAACATCCCTTCATATATATACAATATATAAGTCATAATATATATATAGACCTTAAGTCTCTTTTACATTATAGACTCAACATCATAAGAGTACATTAAGGACACGGCCCGTACAACATAAAGCATAAGTACAATATTAAAAGACTTTACAGTAAACCATAAGTTAGGAAATCCTTGGACTTAAGGATTCCTTTCTTTGAGCTTGCGAATTCACATATCAAGCTCCTCATCATCTAAAGACATCCTTTAAGCATCCATAACCTACACTTTGTGTAAAAAAGTAGAGAAGAATGGACTTAGTACAATAATGCACTAAGTATGGCAACCATCTAAAAACATGCATTTAAAAGGGACATTTTTCTTGAAATCATACTTCATGCTTTTTTGAGAAAATCTTCATAAAACCTTTATACAATAAGCATTATATCATTTACATACTTCATATAGGCATATTTCATGGTCAAACATAATATAAAATCATACAATGCATTAAAGGCAATTTAGGAACATTTTACAGTAAGCACTTTGACATTACAGTGAGCTTATTTTCTCTTTACAGTGAATCCTTTTCTTCTTAATTCCTTAACCTTACAAGTAACCCTCTAGTGATACTTTGTGCAATGCATCACCTTAAAGCAACAAAGAAATCATACATACATTCTACACAAGCCATCACATATCATCATAGAAGTATAACACATTATAGACACATTTAAGCCAAGATCTTAGGAACATTACAGTGAACACTATTCACTTTGCACCTATACTAATTTCACTTCACATAGAACATTATGAAACCTTACTCACAATCCCAATATAAGTCTACTAGTGCAATGTACATGTGAAGCCCCATAATCTCACACATACTTAATAGACCTATCATGAGACCACAAGCCTTAACATATACTTGATGTATCAAACATAATAATATATTCAACTACATACACTTCAATGTAGGACCTTAGTCACATGGTCATGTTAGAAATTCATATCACGCATATCATCACATATTTAGTCACTAACACAATGTCATGCAATAGAACCATAAACATATGCACATACATTAGACCACTTTCCTAGGACTCCCATAGATAGCTACTTGTGCAATGTGTAGGTTGGTTCATTACTTCCACCTACCCTAAGTACCTTCCCCAAGGTTATCCTATTTAGGTTCCTTTACTTTACTTTACTTCCATTGTCCATTTTACTTTAGGGAAACTATAGCCTTAACCGACACTAAGACCATGGGTGCTAAACATGGAATTTGGTGTTGTAGAGACTTATAGCAATGGAAGGTGTTCTTACCTAGCCAAGGTAGAACATTAACACATGCTAGAATATTAGTTGATATCACTTGCTAGATCCTATGTGGCAACCATAGTTATGGAACTTGGAGGTACATGTGAAAACCCTCTTTATGCCAAATGGGGCATTATGGTTATTCACTTATGGAAACCCTCTTTATGCCTATTGTGGCATTGTAGTTACCCACCTCATGAGGATTATGGTGACCTACCTGCCTACAATGGGAAGGGACACTCCTCATCTTCAAGTTCACTCGGTGCTAAGCTAAGTTCCCTTTATTGAAAAGCCTTTATTAACATTACTTTATAAAATTAGGCTTAGTATATTGACTACTCATATGCTTAGCTCATAGGTCATAGATGAGATTTCATCAACCTAAATAATGTAAGAAACCCTTTCACATGGACATAGTATATGTAAGCACCTATTTAGTTTAGGGTACACTTGAGCACACCTTCCAAGGCCCCTCTATTGACTGGATCATCCTTCATCTGTTTGTATATACTTATATGTGAGAAATCCTTTCACATAACACATTAATGTCACACACATATTCATACTTCATTTCATTCATGCATAATTGTACAAGTATAACTATATGAGCAACCCTTTCATATAAACACATTTAGACACTAGGAATAATCATACTTCATTATACCATATACTTCACATTATAGCATATAAGACATGTTCATAACATACTTATTCATTCATATTCATGTACTTAGAAGACAAACCTAGGAACTATCCTATCAAGGTACACATGTGCAATGCATGGACAAGGACCCATTGCCCTTGCCCATACTAGTACACCTATCAAGTCACCCTAGTTAATGATACATCACATAACATCATAGAATGGATAGCATAGCATAAGACTCATTTATTCAAGACTTACAACATCCTTACAGTAAGCTCTAGTCTTTATCCACCGAACTTAACTTTACTTCACATATAACATTGTAGGACCTCACCATAGGCTGCACATATACATAAAGTTAACATAATCATTTACATGCTCATAACATTTGCCATACAACCTAGATCATACCTAGAAAAGGAAACTAGGCATAAGATTCACATTGGGAGATCATCACCATCACACATTCATAATGCAACTGCCTTCAAGGAAATGTTCACATCACAGATATATTGGCAATAAAGTAAACACCGCCACCATAAGTGGAACATACCACACAATGCCATATAAGGCTTCATCAACTATCAATATTATAAGAAGGTAGAAGGGAAGAGTCATTCTTACCAATTCATCAACCTTTGATCATCATTGATCAATACACCTTTTTTATCAACAATTCATGTATAGGACAGTAGCTAAATTTACTTTAATTATAAAAGAAACCATGCATAATCCAGTACAAGATCATGCTACTGACAAGTACACTACATGAACAACATACTAGAGAGTAGAAGGACATAGATCACTTACTAGTATTCCTTGTTTTGATAATCATAACAAATATTCATAATATGTCAATAATACCAATCTAGGGCAGTAACTAAAGACATAATAACCAAGTCTCAATCATGCTTCACCTACCCTAGAACTTAGATCGCATCATGTACATAGCATTGTATATCTATAGGCTAAGAGTATGTAAATCAATCATTACTAACACTCCATTGTTTTGATCATCTAGAATGCATACCCATAATTAATCAATAAAATCAATATAAGGATATAGTTCAAGAGACCATAACTTAAACGAAATCCTACTACAATTGCCAAGAAATCGAGATTACAGTGAGCATGTAGAAGAACGTAGGATAGTATTTCAAACCATCAAACCTTCATGTTAATGGGTCACTCATCAACAATTAACCATCAATATACAGTATACACATTAGATATAATCAATTCAACATGCTATAATCATAATTCAATTAATACAAAGTCACAATCGCAATGCCCATACATAGGCTAAAACGAGAGTTGAAGGGGACATGGATTAATCATGCAATTGGATTGAAATCAACGTTAAAATCAATACATTATCATAAATTTATCATGATTAAGACTTTGAAAACGTTTTTAGAAAGAAGTCATGGCTAGATTGAAGAAGAAGATATTTGATCATGAAACTTCTTTGAGAAACATTGAGAGGGACTCTCTAGATGGAATATTAACTAGAGATGGAGGATAACCATAACTTAATGTAGGAGAACCTCAAAAACTTGATGAAGAACCCATAGGAATCCAAGCTTCAAAATGTTCTTGAGCTTCACCTTCGATGGAGGTTCTAGAGAGAATTTGGTTTTAGAGGGAAATCTAAATTGTGAAGAATGCATTGGGAATGGGGTGTTCACGTTTTTTATCATATATATACACTAAAAAATAAACAATTTAACCAAGTAGGGTCAGGTTAGCACATGGGTTGAATTTCACATTCACCGTAATGAAACAGTGCGCAGGGATGCAGTTGAAGGCTCCTTCGACGGCCAACCATCGACGCCCCTTTGGCCCATCGATGGACTTTTTGTGGCTTCCGTCGTTTGTGTCTTAGGTTGTACTTTGTCTGAGACTTACCATGCTAAGTTTCCATCGATGCCTCACCATCGATGGGGATTTGGTGGACTGATGGACTGTTGTTTGGCTCATTCAATTGACACTGCCATGGAAGTTTCTCGACAGCCTTTGGGTCCTTCTTGAGGGCCTCTGTAACAACCCTAAAAATGAATAAGATAAGAAATGCTTAAGGTGTCAAGAATGCTTGCGATTAGACCAAGGTTCACACGGATTGATGCGCGTAGAACCAGAACTCAGAACCCTTACTACGACCAAGCCAACTAACTTAGGGAGTTAGTTGAGCTTTAAAAGGTTGGAACCAACCATGTAAGGCTCTCGAAAATGAAGATTTAATCGAAGGAGTCTTTACCAGACTTAAAAAGAAGAAATCTTAAGTTTTGAGGGTCCAAGGGTAAAATGGTCTTTTCCAGGCCAAAGGTAATATCGTAACTACCCTAAGGAATTAATTAATTAATTAATTTAACAAAAAAGCAGTATATGGTAGGGTCAACCCGAAATGATCCATTTCACAAAGTTCACTCCACCCGAGTTCGAGCCCCAATGGAAGCAACAAATTGGTGATTTAATTATTGTTTAAAATCTAATTTTTTTGTAAGGGCATTATGGTCAGTTCACTAAACTAATTAAACAAGATTTTATTAATTTAATTAAACCCTATTTGACTAAGTCTTGAATTAGACTCCTAAACCTATGGTAACACTCTCCTATCACGCTTATCTCTCACTCACACGTTCAAACTACACTATTTCTCTCTGCCAATTAACGTGAAGAACAGAAGCCATAACAAAAGTTCTTCACACTTGAAGAACTCACGAAAAAAATAATCTAAGAAAGCAAGCTAATAAAAAACGTTAAGGCAAGGGGAGGTTCCGTCGAGTTGGTGGTGAAACTTTATGTGAGTTGGACGTGGTTCTGGAGAAAGATTTGGGCAGCAACTTCAATTTTTGAACATCAATTAAGGTATGGGTTTCTTCTCTCTTGGTCCCTTTCCCAAGAGACCTCTTAAGATTCAAGATATTCATTCCGAAAACTAGGGTTGTTCCCCGTTGCATGTCCCTGTCACTAGATCCCAATGATTCGTAGGTTGGGTATGATTGCTGGTAGATTTAGGTATATGTGATGTTTTTGTGTTGAATGTGAATATATTTGTGTACGTGAAATCATGAAAATGACAACCCATGTGTGTTCGAAGTTATGTACAATTGTGTGCAAATTTGTGACTTGAATAGGGCCTCGGCTTAGGCTTCATTTAGTGAAGTTTTTGGTTGTTGTTTACGTGCATAAATATATGTAAATCGTGATGTTCATTGTAATGAAATGTGGCTGATTGAGTGACAATCTTTTAACCAAACGAACCTATGAAAGAATGCACCTAAAGATGTATGGAATGGTCTACGATTTTCCTTAGGAGTTCATGTGAAAACGTTGATAAAAATGAATTGAAAAATGACCAAAATTTCCACCAACTATGCAATGTTAATTTAGACTAAAGTTTAATAAACAAATCTGGGAATTTAATGAATTTTAAAGGGGCGAGGCCACCAGGATTCGAACCTGTGACCTCACCCTAATGACAAGTGTAATTCGCAAAAAAAGAAAACAAAAAGGGGGATGGGGGAATCGAAATCGGGTTCTGGTTGAGAAAGGGGAGAACAATAAATTAAATAAATAAATTGCAGGCGTGGGAATCGAACCCACGACCTCCAGGCAGCGAATGAAAGAAGAGAAATTAAAGAAAATAAAATGTGAGGCGTGGGAATCGAACCCACGACCTCAAGGCTGGAAAGGAGAAGGCGAAATAATTAAGAAAAATAAAGTGAGGCTGTGGGGGCTCGATCCCACAACCTCACTGCCAAAGCGCCTAGCCTAGTGAATTTAATTAAAAATAAAATAGGAGGCTGTGGGGGTTTGAACCCACCACCTCACAGCCTCTAGCGAAATTAAAAGTAAAAATAAGGAGGCTGTGGGGGTTCGAACCCACAACCTACCAATTTCCCAGCAAAATAAAGAGCAAATTAAAAGAGGCTGTGGGGGTTTGATCCCACAACCTCTTGGTTTAGGCGAAATGGGACAAGAAGACTATAAGGAAAAATAAAAAGGGGTTGTGGGGGTTCGAACCCACAACCCTTCGGCCAAATTAAGAGAAAAACCAAGGAGAAAACTAAAGAAAGAATGTTAATGTTGGTGTTCGATCTAGAGTCCCAATGACATGAAGATTAAAAATAAAATCAATGAAAAAAAATGAATGTTGTCCAAGTGATTCGAATTTGGGTTTCCTTGCCCAAATTTCAGTATTGATACATAAGTCATACGTGAATTAAATGTTCAAGAATAATGCCACCTACTTAGATCGAAATCAAGATCTTGGCACATATACAAGATACATAAGTCTTGTACTTCATAATCTTAGGAATGTATGAGTCACTTAACGATCTATGAATGAAGCCTCATGGCTTGTGTGTATAGACTCATAAGTCTAGCATACGTTTAAAAGAAATGAACCTAAGATATATGTAATGAAATGATTATTATGTAATAAAATGATGAAACCCTAGAAGGGTTAAGTAAGGGTGTGAAACACACAAATGGCCAAGTATATTGGCATATGATGAAATGAACATTCACGTAAAATGGGGTGAGTAATTATGAAGAGCAATTGTGCTAATGTTAATGAATGTGGTGACAAAATGATGTGAGGCTAATGTAAAAGATGAGAATAATCTCAGATGAGCCTAAGTAAATGTTACCAAAACGTACTCACCTATGAGAGTGTAAAGTTAATGAAGAGAACAGTCTCTATGAACACTCTAATGAAAGTATTGAGATTAACACACTTAATACTAATGATGAGATGAGAAATCATCTATTGAGCTATGATGTCCTCATACTATAAGCCAACTTCCATGACGTATGAGTTGAATGTAATGGAACTTTATACTGAGCACCGATAGACTAGCTATGAGCGGTGATGCCTTCTTTCGGGAAGGGCGGAGGTTCACGTAACTCTCATGAGATGAGACGGCCCGGCATGCCGGGTATGGGTATCCTTATATCTACTAGTCTTCGAACCTATACTGCCAATATAGGGATCTGGCGGGGTTAAATTCCTGTGTACTCTAGCATGTTTTGGGCCACTTTGGCCGGTGATTCCACCTCTTTTCGGTGTGGGCGAGACACTGGATTTCATGATGCTCACATGATCTATGTCGGTTAAAGTTAAAGTTCCCAATGAATGAATGAGGCCAGCCTCAAATGATGCACATAATGAAATGAATGATACCAAAGGTGTTAGGATAGAATAATCAAGAGGTGAGCTAGACTCAAGTAATGACACTAGGTTATTCTTGATCATTGCACAGCAAACCCGATGAAAGTCTTAAACTACACCCTAGGTATAACTGGTGTTTACACTGGCCTGTGAACGAAATGAAATAAAGTACGTATGAATGAATGAAGCAGACTCTGTGTTTGCTAATGAAGACTCCCTAGTTGAGGTCCCATATGTTGAGCTCTCATTTTGGAAAGTATTAAGGTCAAGTCCATGATTCCAAGGTCTCATGGTATATGAATGAATGTTATAAAAGATGATATGTGTTGTATGCTATATGATATGTGCTATGTGGATGATGTTATGTGCTGTTTGCAATATGATAACTATGATGATGCATGTTACTCTCATGGCATGACTTTCCTAATCCAAATTTGGAAAGCTCATTGACTTTCCTAATCCAAATTTGGAAAGCTCACTGACTTTCCTAATCCAAATTTGGAAGGTTCACTAACTTTCCTAATCTCAATTTGGCAAGTCCACTGACTTGACTTTCCATAATTATGTTGTTAGGAAAGAGCTATTCTTTCTCATGCATGTCCTTGGTGTGTGCTTGAATATACCCATACTTAGTACAAGTGTGTACTAACCCTATACAACTCCACAATTTTAGGTGCAGGCACAGGTGGACGATAGAGCTACAGGTTTACGCTTAAGTTATTCGAACGTCGAGCATTCATCCGGACTTGGTAGGCGCTCATGCTTTCAAGGATGCTGCCATTTATATTCTAACTTAGTTTTAGAGTTTAGCTAGTGGAGCATGTTCCACTAGCGTTTCTTTCCTGTTTTATTCAGACATTGTATTGGTGCCATTTTGGCAAGTACATCTTTATTACTTTATTATGCTATTTCTTTCATTTGATGATCTTAATATTAGATGGTTGATAGTGAACACATACGTATTAATGAGAATGTTTAATAAGTAAGTTAAGAAACAAAAAGTTTCAAATTTTCCGCTAAAATTAACCTATATGACGTAAGAATGACGTAAGTAGGCTTGTCTGCGACCTGTGAGAGGTCAACGACGCCGATCTCGTCTAGGGTCTAGACTCCGGTCATGACAGCCTCTTACGGGGACCCTTGGGAATTGTACCTAGACTTTTCAAACGTGAATATACACCTTAACATGTTGAAGACCTTTCATTCAAGTTTCACCCAAAATTAACACGTAAAACACATCCAAACATGCAAGGCACACTCAAGACACACATGAACGTCTCAAGAGCTAACTTTCGAACATCTTGGACGCTCTTAAACGTTTGACCTCCAAACTACATAAAACTCAATATACTGCCTATAAACACCACTATGACTCATATAAGAAGCTCATAAGCTCATTACACACACATAAACACATAAAAGCAACGAAGTCCCCTTTGGTGACTAGTCGTCCAACGTCTTGGTCGTCCCTTGACATTTGACTTCCAAATCACCTCAAAATTTAGACAATGCCTCAACACCACATTAAAAACCATTTTAGGACCTTAGACCCTTATGACAAACATCTTAGGCTCTAGAAACCCCAACTCATTTTGAGGGTCTTACAATATCCCCCACTTGGGAACATTCGTCCTCGAATACAGTTAGAACACTTTAATCACAACAAGGACTTTAATAAATCATAGAGCATCTTACCATATTCATAACATAATCACGTAGAAATCAATGCACCAAAATTACAAGGAACGCAACTTCAAACCATTTACCACTCAATGCAACACAAGTATGCAATACCTTTATTCACTCACTCTTTAATAAATCAAACACATAGGTTATTATCATGTTCATAGGAGGAACATTCTTCTCCTAATCATAACATGGCCATTATACTTTAGTTTATGAAGAGGTCATCATGTAATATCACACATAGGCAGATTCAACATCACTCAAAAAGCAAGTAGGCACTCATACTTCGATGCACATAGACATGAGTAAGATAGGTTGACAATGGATTCTTATTAGTTAGGCATAATGCCATGGGACAATAATCAACCATACCATGGTTAGTTATGTTTTAAGGAGGAATGTCGTTCTGCTCAATACACTTAGATGTCTCATGATTTAACCTAAGAAAAAGTATAAAAGGTCAACTTTATTGTAACATGAGAATTTCTCAACTTTTAACCAAAACATGCTTAAACGTCCTTCCTAGTTAAGTCTAAATGGTAAGTCACACCAAGCACATCACAACAATAGGAAGCCATTTCACAACATTTCAATTTTAAGCATAACACTAGCCTTCAAAAACAAGCATCAATTTGAGAAAATAACAAAACTCATAGGGACACACAAGGACATTTAGCTAAACATGTCTTCACTTTTAAAAACTGAGCCTATAATCATGCTTCAAAATCATAAAAGTCACATAATTTTCAAGAGTCTCAACATTGTTCATTTCAAAAAGGCTCAAATTCTCATTATAAGGCTACACTTTACACATCACAAGTTACTACAACCATGTTTCTTACCTTATCTCATGAAGTCAAATGCACAACTAGCGTATTAAGATGCACAATCAACATAAGAAAATATGTCTTTGATCAAAAAATATCTTTAGGATATTGTCAATCATTACATACAAAACATATAGAGGCCATGCAATTTATAGTTTATGCAAAACTCCGATCATAAACAATCTTACGAAGAATTCATTAGATTCAAGCTCAAGTAAGAATAGAAGGAAAAGGTAGAAATATCTACAACGTTACTACTCCCTTAACCATCCCCCACTTAGGGTAAACCCAATTAAGATCAACTTAATCCCATCCTCAAGAGGATCTTAGCTTGACAACCTTCATTTTTCATCACTTACAAGTGATTACAACTTTAGAAGGAATTACAGTAACACATCAAAGGGACATCAAGGGTCATTCTAAACATTATAATCTAGGACAATTATCCCCAATCATCAAGTTAGGTCATACTACGCCATCACATAAGGTTTTTAACAATACCATAGAAACCAAGGTCATTCAAAATTCAGGGAAAAAAATAGAAGAGACTTAACCATAAGGACTCTACCTTTTCTTTCTACTTTACTGTAAGGCAACTTCTAGGTCAATCAACACACATTGTCACCCTACCAAAACAAGCATGCTACCCTCACTTCTAGGATCAAGCCTACACAAAAGACTTCAATCCATACAAAGCAATTATGAAGAACCACTCATATAAAAAGGGCAACATTTAAACTATTAAACATACATATATAGGCAACATACATCTTAACCATTTAACATATTCTTCAAAATATTTCAAGTCTAAACCATATTATAAGACTATCATCATGCATACACATAAGGCCACTCATTATTCCAAAAGGAAACTCGATTCAACTATAACAACTTCTAAAATGATTCAACTATATCATGACATACATTTCTCAATCATAACATGCTATTTCACATAAATCTCATACATAGCCACAAAGGGAATCATATCAACATAACATTGCAAAATTCACCTTCACATATAGTCATGAAACCATAAAACCAAGATAAGCATCAAACTAACCTTTTCTCCCTCAAGTATAAAGATACCATCTCATCCAAGCAATCACATCTAAAAGACCACCGGACAAGAAAACATAAGAGAGAGATCTTATAGAGTTAATTTATATGGCACGAGATGAAAATGATGAAGAAGGGAAACTCTATCGTCCTATAGCCTCCCGCACCACGGATGTGTTGCGACTCACCACCAATGATATGAGACTCTACTTGACGTGGCTATGAGACTTTTGGAACCTAAAACCACTTTTATAAACCTCATGCTCTAATACCATGTTTGTCCCAACCGGGGAGCACCCCCTAGAAGTAACATGGCGTATAAGACCTCTGAGAGGTCAAGTACGCCATGTTACTTCTAGGGGGTGCTCCCCGGTCGTGATTAGAGAATGTAAATAAATCTTTACTAACACTCCTTTGTTTTGATCATCAAGGATTCATACCCAAAAGTTTTCAATAACATCAATATAAGGCAGTAGTTAGAGCTACCATAACTTAAACGAAATTCTACTAAAATTGCCAAGAAATCGAGATTATAGTTATAATGTAGAAGAACATAGGGTAGACTTTCCAACCATCAAACCTTTATGTTCATGGGTAACTCATAAACAGTTTACAATCAATATACAATATACACATTAGATATAAGCAATTCAACATGCTAGAATCATAATTCAATCAATACAAAGTCACGATCACAATGCCCACACATAGGCTAAAACGAGAGTTGAAGGGGACATGGGTTCATAATGCAATTAGATTGAAATCCACGTTGAAATCAATACATAAACATCATTTTATCATTATTAAGCCTTTGAGAACGCTTTGAGAAACAACCCATGGCTATATTGAAGAAGAAGAGATTTGATCATGAAACTTCTTTGAAAAACATTGAGACAGACTCTCTAGATGGAATATTAACAACAGATGGAGGATCACCATACCTTAATGTAGAATAAAACCTCTAAAACATGATGAAAACACATAGGAATCCAAGATCCAAGCTATTCTTGAGCTTCACCTTCAATGGATGTTCTAGAGAGAATTTGGTTTTTAAGGGAAATCTAATTTGTCAAGAATGAATTGGGAATGGGGTGTTCATGTTTTTTATCATCTATATACACCCAAAAATAACCAAATAAACCAAGTAGGTTAGGTTAAAACGTGGGGTTAATTTACCATTCACCCCTTTAATGAAACAGTGCGTAGACATGCCCTTTTGGCCCATCGACGGTCAGCCATCGACGCCCCTTTGGCCCATCGACGAACCATTTGTGGCTTCCTTCATTTGGGTCTTAGGTTGTCCTTTGGCTGAGCCTTCCCCTGACTAATATTCCATCGACTCCTCACCACCGACGTGGCGTTGGTGGACTGATGGACCGTCATTTGGCTCAGTTGATTGACACTGCCAAGGCAGTGTCTCGACAGCCTTTTGGTCCTTCTTGAGGGCCTCTTGCGGGACCCTTGGGGAGTCGTACCTGAACGTTTCCAACGTGAATATACAGATTAACCTGTTGAATACATTCCATACATGTTTGATCTAAAATGAACACGTAAAACATATCCAAAGATGCAAGGCACACTCAAGACACACATGAATGTCTCAAGGTCTAACTTTCGTACGTCTTGGACGTTTGACCTCTAAACTTTATTAAACCTAATATACTGCATATAAACACCATTATAACTCATATAAGCACCTCATAATCTCACTACACACACATAAACACATAAAAGCATCGAAGCCCCGTCTGGTGACTAGTCGTCGAACGTCTTCGTCGTCCCTTGATGTTTGACTTCCAAATCACCTCAAACTTTAGACACTGACTCAATACCACTTTATAAACCATTTTAGGACTTTAACCCATATTATGAACATGTTAGTCTCTAGAAAACCTAAATCATTTTTGGGGTCTTACATCGACCTACATTAATTCACCACAAGGTTGGATACCACAATAACAAATTTGTTCATCTTTTCTCTTGAATCCGCCACAATAGTAGGAGCATACTTGAATAGTTGAGTGAACTTGAGAATATACTCCTTCAAACTCATACCCCCTTGTCTTAAGTTGATGAATTCTTGCATTTTCTCTCCCTTAGTTCCAACGGAAAGAACCTATCAAGAAAGCTCGTCTTGAAAGCTCCCCAAGTAATCCGTCCTTCCCTAACTGGTCTCTCATCCTTCCATTGCTCATACCAAATTTGAGCCATATCCTTGAGTTGGTAGGAGGCTAGTTCCGCCTTTTCATGAGAAGACACCCCATAGCATCGAGTACCTTGAACATTTCATCAATGAACCCTTATGGGTCCTTCTCCACCTTGGAGCCAAATAAAGTAGAGGCATTCATCCTTGTGAAATCCCTTATCCTTGATGTGGTGGTGCTAGCATTGGGGTTCACTTAGACCCTAGAATCCCTAGAAACTAGAGTAGCTAACACTTGAGTCAATCTATGAATGGCCACCCTCATCTCATCATTTGACATAGCCCCTTCATTAATAGGAACTTGATGGATTTGAGGAGCCGGAGGGGGAACTGCCTCATTCACATTCTCATCTTTGACCCTCCGAGCATTGTTCCTTCTTGTATTCATTAACTATAAGCACAAGAAAGATATTAAAAAATAAGGACATGTAGAGTTACGACTTCTAGAGGCACGACTTCAAGAATACCAACAAAGTGAGACTTCCTAAGCATCACATAGCCTCTCATTTATAAGTGTGGTGCGCTTCACAATTATGAACAAGACTCTACTTGATCTGGTTTAGTGAGACATAGATTGAAGATTGATCGGTGATTCTTAATCAAATTTGTGGTCTAGAATCAATTGTGGTATGGTTCTTCATCCTTGATTCTCTTTTCTTCAAGGAGCCAAACTTCGAAGTGATTTCCAAAGTCTTTCAAAGATGAACTTGTCCAATTTTTATATCTATTCATGGGTTCTTTCATAAGACGTTTTGAATCATTATACATTGATTGAAGTGATGTTAATTAGATGATTTTATCCTAATTACTCTATGAACCCATATAATTCGTGAACCCTAGTTTTTGACTACTTTATGGGTAGCTTGATTATGTCTTAATGCTATTGAATTATTATGTAGTTTGATTAGAGCTATTGAATTATGATAGAATCATGTTAGAATTGTTAGTATGCTTCCCTAAATTCATAAATCCATGTTATATTATCTTTGATTCTGTCACAACTGGGGTCTAGAACCAATCCAAAACCGGCGTCGTTGACCTCTCAGAGGTCGCAGACAAGACTACATACGTCGTCATTACATCATATAGGTTAATTTTAGCGGAAAATTTAAAACTTTTGTTTGCTTTGAAGTATACATAGACTTCATAGTAAGAATTTCATTGTGTCACATCAGTTCACCACAACCATCTAATAATGAGATATTTAAATGAAGGAAATACTTCATAACTGCATAAATATAGAGTTTCCAAAATGGCACCAATACAACGTCTGAAATAAGTAAGAAAGGAACTCTAGTGGAACATCCTCCACTAGATCATGCCTACATCTAATCTAGAATATAAGAGATAAGCATCCTCGAAAGCATGAGAGCCTAGCAAGTACGGATGAATGCTCCTCGCAAGCTCAAGCGTCCACCTCCACCTCCACCTAAAAGTAGAGTATTGTATGGGATTAGTACACACTTGTACTAAGTATGGGTGTATGCAAGCACACAACAAGGACATGCATGATTAAGGAAAGCTCTCTCCTAACGATATGAGTTATTGAAAGCCAAGTGAGTTGGACTTGCCAAATTAGATTAGGAAAGTCATGCTATGAGAGTAACATGCATCATCATTCTTTTCATATTGCACACAACACATAACATATTTCATATAGCACATACATATACCACATATCATTCGTTCATATGCCATGAGACCTTGGAATCATTGACATAACATTAGGACTTCCCAAAATGAGTGCTCAACATATGGGACCTCAACTAGGGAGCCTTCTTTAGCAAACACAGAGTCTGCTTCATTCATTCATACATACTTCATTTTCATCCGTTTCATTCATTCATACGCTGGTACAACCACCATCTAACCAAACACCTTTGGTATCATTCCTTTCATTTTGTGCATTACTGAAGCTGGCCTTAGTCTTTCTTTGGGAACTTCAACTTTAACCGACATAGATCATGTCAGCTCCATGAAATCCAGTGTCTACCCCACACCGAAAAGAGGTGGAATCACCGGCCAAAGTGAAACCAAAACATGCTAGCATATATAGCGAATTGGACTCTGCTAGATACCTATGTTGGCTGCATTGGTTCAAAGACTAGGAGATATAAGGAGACCCATACCCGCCTAAATGGACAGTCTCATCTCATGAGATTTACACGAACCTCTACCTTCCCGAAAGAAGGAATCGCGACTCATATCTAGCCTATCGGTGCTCCGTATAAAGTTCCATTACATACATCTCACACATCATAGAGGATGGCTTCTAGCATGAGGGCATCATTGCTCATTAAATGATTTCTCATCTCATCATTAGTATTAAGTGTGTATTAATCTCAATACTTTCATTTGAGTGTTTCTTAGAGACTGGTCTCTTCATCAACTTTACACTCTCATAGGTGAGTACGTTATTGGTAACACTTACTTAGGCTCATCTTAGATTGATCTCATCTTTCACATTAGCCTCTTATCATGTTGTCACCAAATTCATTAACTTAAGCATATTAGCTCATCATAATTACTCACCCCTTTTACGTGAATGTTCATTTCATTATATGCCAATGCACTTGGCCTTTTAGTGTGTTTCACACCCTTACTTAACCCTCTTGGGATCACATCAATTCATCACATACATCTTAGGTTCACTTACTTTTAACGTACGCTGGAATTATGAACCTATACGTACAAGCCATGAGGCTTCATTCATAATTCGTCTAAGAGACTTATACTCCAAGATTATATGGTACAAGACTTATGCATTTTGTAAGTATGCGAAGGTCTCAATTTCGATTCCAATAGGCAGCATTCATTAAATATTTAATCGCATAAGACATATGTATCAATACGGAATTGGGCAAGGGAACCCAATTTTGAATCCGTTGTATAATACTTAGTCTTTTTTATAAATTTTTGATTTAGAATTCTCATCTTGGGGACCCGAGATCGAATCCCCACACCTACACTTCCTTTCTTTCTTTTCTTCACTTTGTCTTAAACATCTCGGCTTGGGGACCCATGATCGAATCCCCACGCCTACATTCCTTTTATTTTCTTTCTTTCCTTTATTCTTCCGTTTAGACCGAGAGGATGTGGGATCGATCCCCACAACCCCATTTTTCTTTTATTTAATTTTTCTCCTAACTTCCTTATATATTCGAGAGTATGTGAATTCGATCCCCACACACCTCATTTTATTTATCTTCCCTTTTTCTTTTGTTTCTTCACCAGCCTTACCCCATTTCGAATCCCCCTCACCTCACTTTAAACATTAATTTTTTCAGTAGCCTTCATATAGTGAGGTCTCGGGTTCAATCCTTGATGACCTCACTTATTTTAAATAAAAAATTTAATCTCCAATTCTTCAAGTAACTTAGCCGAAACAAAATTTCTAAGAAGTCTGGAAATGTGATCACGCTTTCCAGTCCATTTCCTCAAAATGTTATATGGTAGATTTTAGGACAATTTACTGAACATTTCGTAAGTTTATTTTGTGCATTTTCGTGGTTACATTTGATCAAGAGGTTTCACTCAATTCAGCAATATTACACCACTTATGAACATCACGATTTACTTCAAGTAATTGCATACAAAACACAAGAATTTAACATGCATATTACACACTTCAAACCGTGACCAAAGTCATGGCATACACAATGCACACACACGTTTAACACATAGTTTCAGAAAGCATGCTTATTACTCACATAAATCCGAACATACATAAATGAACAAAATCATCACAAAAACACATCACATCCCTAAATTATACTAGCAAAACATACCCAACCTACAAAATCGATGGGAGCTAGTGACAGGGATATGCTACAGGGAACATTCCTAGTTTTCGGATTAGAATTCGATTGAATCCTAGGGGTCTCTTGGGAAAGGGACGAAGAGGAAGAAAACCCATAACTTTTGTCGATCAACACCCTCCAAATCTGCTCCAATGGCAGCCAACTCCCACAACACCAAAGCCTCACCACCAAACTTCAAGCAGAACCAGTCAAGAACAATGTTTTTACTTTTCGTTTTTCGTTTAGTTTTTTTCTTTTGAGTTTTAGCGTTCAAGTTCTTCAAGAGTGATAAACTTTTGATTTTTTGTTCCTTTACTGATAATGAATGTGAGAATGAGAGTAAATAGGCGTGAGAAAGAGAGTGGAGAATCGTGAGAATGAGAGTGGAGAGATGTTATAGTAAGCTTAGGAGTAGGATTCTTAGTTGAAGACTTAGTCAAACTAAGACTCCTTGCCATTTACTATTAAAAATCTGATTTTTTTAAGGCTTAGGTGAAATGACTAATCATGCCCTTACTTAAATCAGATAATTAATATAAACTAATTAGATTTAACATTGCTTCCACCAAGGATCGAACCCGGGTGAAGCTTAACTTGCGAAAAGGGTCAAATTCGGCCAACCCTACCCGAATTGTCCACATTTTTATATTAATTAATTAATTAATTAAATACTTAGGGTAATTACAATACTACCCCTAGCCTGGAAAATACCATTTTACCCCTAGACCCTCCAAACTTAAGATTACCCCTTTCAACTCCGATTAAGACTCATCCGGGTGAATCTTAATATTCGGGTGCCCTACATGGATGAACTTGCCTAGCTCAACTAACTCACCAAGTTTGTTGGCTTGGCTGGTGCATAGGTTCTGAGGTCTGGTTCCACGCACATCAAGTCGTGTGAATCCGGTCTAATCTAGGCATTCTATGTACGTTTAGGCATTACTTAGCATAGTCATTTTTGGGTTGTTTCATTATCCCCCCCCCCCTTAGGAACATTCATCTCCGAATGACACTTCTAATTATATAGTACAATGCCAGTCATATCATAACATAAGTACTTTACACAGTCAAGCAATAGCAACAATGAATAGAGGAGATAAGGAAACTTAGACTTAAGAGTAGGAAGTCTAACCTCAAGAGCTGAAAAGATGAGGATAGCGGGATCTCATATCGGCCTTGTCCTCCCACGTAGCACCCTCAAAAAGATGGTTCCTCCACAATACCTTCACTGTGGCAACCTCCTTGTTTTTCAGCCGCTTCACCTGCCGATCTAAAATCTCAACAGGAACCTCCTCATAGGACAAGTCTTCATCAACCCCCAAACCTTCAACACGCAAAATCGATGTTTGATCACCAAGGAACTTCTTTAACATAGAGACATGAAAGACTGGATGAACAGAAGCTAGCTCCGCAGGCAACGCCAACTCATAGGCCACCTCACCCACACGTTATAGAATCTCGTATGGCCCAACGTACCTCAGACTCAACTTCCCCTTCTTGCCAAACCTCATCACCCCCTTCATGGGTGATATCTTCAAGTAGACCTGGTCACCAACATCAAACTCTAAGGGTCGTTTCCTGTTATCTGCATAAGACTTCTGCCGACTGTATGCAGTATCCAACCTGTCCCTAATCACCCTGACCTTCTCTAAGGCCTCATGAATGATCTCTGGACCCAAAATGGATGACTCTCCAACCTCGAACCACCCAACTGGAAACCTACACCTCCTACCACACAGTGCCTCAAACTGTGCCATCCCAATGCTGGAGTGATAGTTGTTATTATAAGAGAACTCTATAAATGGCAGATGGTCATCCCAACTACCTCTGAAGTCGATCACACACGCCCTATCTGAATGGTGCGCTCTGCCTAACCATCTGTCTGAGGATGGAAGGCAGTACTGAGCTTTACCTGCGTGCCTAAGCTCTTCTTGAAGGATCGCCAGAAATGAGAAGTGAACTGAGCTCCTCTATCTGAAATGATAGACAAAGGAATCCCATGCCACCTCACAATCTCATCAATGTAGAGTCTCGCATAATCCTCGGCCATGTAAGTAGACTTCACAGGGATAAAGTAGGCAGACTTAGTCATCCTGTCCACAATAACCCATATGGAGTCATGTTGTCTCCTAGTCCTCAGAAGACCAACCACGAAGTCCATGTTAATGGACTCCCACTTCCAAGTCGGAACCTCAATTATCTGAGTGAGACCACTAGGCTTAAGGTGCTCCGCCTTAACCTGCTGACAATTAGGATACTTGGCCACATACTCAGCAATGTCCTTATTCATGCCATCCCACCAATAGATCTGCTTGAGGTCATGATACATCTTGGTGGAACCTGGATGTATCGAATACATGGAACCATGGGCCTCTGCAACATTCTTGGTCCGTAAATCATCCACGTCTGGTACACACAGCCTATCTTGGTACCTAAGTATGATGTCACCTCCCCAAGCAAAGGAATCATTCATCTTTATCAGCACTGAGTCCTTCAACTCCATCAACATAGGATCAAGATGTTGACCCTTCTTGACTTCAACTACCAAGGATTATTCAGAACTGGGATGAACTGAAACACCCCCACTAGTAGAAGCCATCTACCTCACACCCAGCCTGGCCAGTCTATGTACATCCTTCACCAACTCCTTCTTCCCATCATTAACGTGGGTTGTACTCCCCATGCTCAACCTGCTCAAAGAATCAGCTACAACATTTGCCTTCCCTGGATGGTAGTGGACACTCATGTCATAGTCCTTCAACAGCTACAACCATCTCCGCTGATGTAGATTCAACTCCCTCTGTGTGAACACGTACTGGAGACTCTTGTGGTCTGTGAACATATCCACATGCACCCCGTACAGGTAGTGCCTCTACAGCTTCAATGTAAACACCACAGCTGCCAACTCTAGGTCATGAGTGGGATAATTCTTCTCATGAACCTTGAGCTGTCTGGATGCGTAGGCTATCACCTTACCACCCTGCATAAGAACACAACCCAAACAAACCCTAGATGTGTCACCATAAACAGTATAATTCTCACCACATTTAGGTAACGTAAGCACTAGGGCTGAAGTGAATCTGTCCTTGAGCTTCTGGAAACTCTTCTCACAAGTCTCCGCCCATTCGAACTTGGCTTTCTTCTTAGTCAAAGCTGTTAGTGTAACAACCCACAAGTACACCCTAAAAGTTAGAGTATCCTTGTGATGTCACACGGCAAATGAGACTTCAAGAAGTCTCATCTAAGCCTCTCGTATCATTCATATCATAATAAACAATGTAAAACGAGTAAGAATTAAAACTTTCTTCACACACGAACAACTTCTTTCATAAATATTACGCAAATGGAAGAGTTTGATTAAAACTATAAACATTTACAACATCCCATTGAACCATCTAACTATAGAGTTTACAACACTTAGGACTAATCCCATAAAAGACATAAAGAAAAGACTTAAGACATAACGAACATGTGGATATTGTCCTCGAATCGATGAGGACTCCCCAATACTTCATCTACAACCTTAGAAACCTATCCATCTTCCATGGCACGTCAATACTTCCAATTCTCTACACTTTAGTCAAAAGTAAAGAAAGGGGTTAGCACATTAGATGTACTAAGTATGGAAGCCATGCAAAAACCATGAAAAAGGGACATTTAGTAATAACATGCTTTTCATGAATTTTTAATTTAAATATCATACTAAAAGCATAAGAACAACATTTAACACATTAGAAATACATAAGAAATCATTTAAGAAAAGTATTACATTTTTTTGGAAACTTACAGTGAATTCACTTCACTGTACAGTGAACACATTTCACTGTTGCAGTGAAGTTCCTTCACTTCTCTTAAGACAGCCTTTAGAATGTATTCTTCTCACTCAAAGATATCCTAAGATTCACTTAATTCACACAAAGAGAGACCGCCCTTACACCCTCTCTAGATATGCCTAAACGACCCTCAAGACTACATATAATGAGTCATATACACACTTACAAAGCATCATAACATCAATTACATGAACATGAGATTCTTCTACCAAAGGTGAGTTCCGAGGTTCACTTGAATGAGTGCGGAGTGACCTGCTCATACAATCTCTTTCACACACACGCAAGGGATCCTATAGACTACCTAAGATAGAGTCATTCTCACTAAGCACACCAACACGTAGATGATAGGACACTCTCTTTCCAAAGGCTATCAAAAGACCTACTTAAGTAAATCAAGAACATAACGTCCATGATTGACCTATTCAAGATTACCTAAATAGTCCTTAAGGCTACCTAAGGCTTAGATCATGTCAACAACAACAAACATCTTCCCTAACTAGAGTCATCCTTAAGACTTCCATAGATAAGACACGAAGAGATCATCCTTTATGCCCTCTTCACAAATTAACTAAGGAATCGCTAAGCCACTCTAGATTCGGTACTTATTCACTTACATACTTTATAACGTAAGGCATTTGTTCATTAATTCATCAAGACATATTCATGACATAAGGACATTCAAATAATGGTCTTGGAGAATACCTAGGGAGTTTCACTAACATCTTCAAAGCCTATTGTGCAATGTCAAGATAGCGTCCCATACCACCACCTAAACATCATATACTTATCTAGTGCTAGTAAATATCCCATATGATGAGAATAGGCAATAACCGACATAGACCATGGTAGCAAGACATGGAATCCGGAGTTCTATCCTACTCCGATGAGGTTGTTCTACTTGCAAATGATAGAACTTGGACACATCCCATGTAGGCACATGGTTAAGGAATATGAAGGGTTTCTTTGCAGTCTAGTCTTATACTTACCTAGAAATACTTCCCTTACCATACTCACTCGGTGCTAGCCTTTGTTCTCTAGATTGATTCACATTAAGGTTCATACAAGAGGGTTCTATATCTAGTTCATAAGCCAATTACGTTTACCCTACTAAAGAGGATCTCTAGGGATTTCCTTCCAATGGAGACAAGAAGCTCATTATCACTTTTGCTAGGGAGATATGATGCCGTTCCATCCAATCAACCAAGGTCCATCATCCCACATGAAGGATACCATTATGGCGTTCGACTTCAATTTACATTACTTTTACCCTTGGTTTCAAGGTTTCACATAAATACCTTCTTTTCATCATTAAAGGTCACATGTCATTCACACATTCAAGACTCTTAACATATTAAGTCAAATCATCACATAATCATATTCATATATGAATCAAGAAAGGGACATAAGTCTACCTAAACAAGACACCACATATTTCACTTTAACATACAATATAAGTCATTCTAGAAGTACTTAGGAATGACATCCTATACCCTAACATAACTTCATATAAGAACACATATAATTTCACATATAGATAGACATTATCATACATCACATAATCATCATATACTTCAAGTAATGCCGACAAGGCCATGATCATCATATTGCATAAAATAACGCCGACAAGGCCACATCAATTCACATAACACTGCCACCATAAGTGGAACATACCAATCACACATAATTCAAGAGCTAAATTACAATATCAATACACAATAATAAAAGAGTTAGGGCAGCATACCACCCACTTGATCTCATCACTTCAATCCAAAGACAAACCATTCAATTCAATACCATAAGGCCCTTACCCATGGCCATAAACATCAATACAAAGCATAAACCATAATAATCAATTAATAGTCAATTCAATATATATTTACCAATCTAAGACCAAATATACATCAATGGAATACAATACTTACATCAATAGAAAACCCATCGAAAACTACACTAGAATTTATAAGCATTAAGTTCATATCGATTCAACAAGCTTAATATGCAATAGACCTAAGAGTATTCATTACTCAATTAATCAAATTGAAACAGCCTATACATCATTCATACATAATATATACATGAATCAAAATCCCATAGAAATATACACATGATTACATCAATCTCAAGACATAATCACATAACCCATATTTTTGTGAAATTTAGAGGTTTGAGAAGATCAAGGGTTCATGGAGAATTTCATTGGAAAACATCATTTAAAAATCAATAATATCATATCTTAACATTTGAAAACGTTTCATGCAAGAACCCATGATTTAGAGTAGAAATTGGACTTTTTCATCTTTTTGAAATCCTTTGAAATCATCTTTGGAAATTTCTCTAAGTTGATAGCAAACCTTAGATGAAGAACTCACATACCTTATTTGAAGAACCCAATGCTAATTGAAGAAGAAACTCCATTGAAGACCCATCTTCAAGCTTCATCTTCACTTTGAACTCTCATGGAGGTTTTGGAAATTCTTAAGGGATTTGGGGTTTGGTTTTGGAAGAATGAAATCTTCTAATTGTTTAACACTTATATACTTATTAATAATACCCAAAAGACCCTTAATAAACCGCCTATACACTTATTTGGAAGTGGGGTGAATTTACCAATTCACCCTAAGTTGGCAGTGACCTGCGCAGAAAAACAGCTTCCACGGACGACTGCCCTGGACGGGGCGTCACTACCACAACGGGCCGTCACTGGCCACCATCGGTGATTACAGTAGCCTGACAAGGCTTCCCTCATCACCCAAGGTTAATTCCCCCTCGACGGAACCCTTTTACGGGGCATCAACAGATCTACCAACCGTCGACTGCTCCGTCACTTGGGCCAGCCTGGGACTGTCTTGCCAACAAGTTTTGGGTCCTTCCTCAAGGACCCTTGGATGGTCCTTAGGGATAATTTCCCCGACGTTTCCAACCCAAATACGATAGTATATAAGTTTAACACCTCTCACATGAATTTCACACAAAACGAACACGTAAAACTCGACGAAACATGCAAAGACGTGCAAGGTCAATTCAAGGCATATGTTTCGAATGCCATGAACGTTATTGGTCGTTTGGCTTCCAAACTTCTCGAAACTCAACACACTGCCTATAAATGCTATAATAACTCAATTAAGAACATTAAAACATAATGAAACACACATAAACACATAGAACCACATACAAGGCTTTTAGGTAACTTAGTCGTCGAACGTCTTAGTCGTCCCTTGACATTTGACTTCCAATGCAACTAAAATTTTAGTTACTACCTCTATACCATATATTAGACTTACTTAGGACCTTATACCATAAATACCAACATGTTAGGCTCTAGTTAACCTAGGTTATTTTCGGGGTCTTACATTCTCCCCCACTTGGACAACATTCGTCCTCGAATGACACTTGCCACCCTCCGAACAATTCCAAGAGTAAGGATTCAATTAGAAACTCATGAACATTCCACATAACACATAATCAAGAAGAAAACATCAATTTCACATAATTAGGAGAATCATAACACAACAAGAAACTAGAAAACATTACTCATTGTGCTATAAATCTCACATACTTCATTACATAGCAAAAACTCATTTTATATTCAATATCATACTCGTATACATCAGTTCTAACAACATTACAATAATTTTAGACCAAAGAATGAATTAGTCAATCTCCCAAAAATTTAACACTGAACTGTTTTACAAGCTACAGTGATTTTACCAAATTTTCAAAAATGCATCTTTTTGGCAATTCATATATTTAGGCATGCTAATATGCTAATTAAAATCATATAAACATCTTTTATAACACGAACATGGCTTCATAATACACACAATGCAATAGATTAATGAAATTCAATTTCTACCAAACATGCATATCATAAGGAGAAAGCTAGGAACTCATCTTCCACAAACACCCCTATATAATCAAGACACCAAGAACTCATTGTTTTAGGCTTCAATAAACACATAATGAAAAGTTAAGGGCACCTCACTCCCTATAACCATACCCTTCACCTCACTCCCCCACTTAGGAGAAACCCGTTCTAAGGTCAACATAACTTCTACCACAAGGAACTTCCTCAAGGTACCTTAAACTTGACTAACACTTTCTTACTTAAAGTATAGCTCATGAGAACTAAAGACTCTCAAGGTTCAACCATCTAACCATTACACCCCCTCACTAGGAGAAACTTACCTTTTCTCATTCTAATCTATTCAACTTCCTTCCTATGGCTAGGTTTTAAACAACTTCAACCCACCTTAACAACCACTCCTTCTTATTCTCACACTACACCTTACCATTCTTTCAAACATAACTACCCTTCAAAAGGTATCTAAACAAATCTAAGGTCATCAACACCATCTTTCACACCTCATCTTACAAGTCACGTCTCATGTTTTCTCTCCCTCAATCCAAATATTCATAAAGTCTCCCCCAAGGGGCCAACACATAAGAGAAACAAAGGAAAGACACCATATACTAAACTCTTAGGCACGATTTGATGAATGAAGAAGTGAAACTTTTCCTAGCACTCAATAGCTCCCTATTTATAATGTGGAGCGCCACACATTATATACAAGACTCTACTAGATGTGGTTCATGACACAACTAAGACACTCCAAAACCTTATGCTCTGATACCAAGTTTGTAACAACCCACAAGTACACCCTAAGAGTTAGAGTATCCTTGTGATGTCACACGGAAAATGAGACTTAAAGAAGTCTCATCTAAGCCTCTCATATCAGTCATTGCATAATAAACATTATAAAACGAGTAAGAATTAAAACTTTCTTCACACACGAACAACTTCTTTCATAAATATTACGCAAACGGAAGACTTTCATTAAAACAATAAACCTTTACAACATCCCATTGAACCATCTAACTTTAGAGTTTACAACAGTTGGGACTAAGCCCATACAAGACATAAAGAAAAGACTTAAGACATAACGAACATGTGGATATTGTCCTCGAATCGATGAGGACTCACCAATACTTCATCTCCAACCTTAGAAACCTATCCATCTTCCGTGGCACGTCAATACTTCCAATTCCCTACACTTTAGTCAAACGTAAAGAAAGGGGTTAGCACATTAGATGTACTATGTACGGAAGCCATGCAAAAACCATGAAAAAGGGACATTTAGTAATAACATGCTTTTCATGAATTTTCAATTTAAATATCATACTTAAAGCATAAGAACAACATTTAACACATAACAAATACATAAGAAATCATTTAAGCAAAGTATTACATTTTTTTGGAAACTTCTAGTGAATTCACTTCACTGTACAGTGAACTCATTTCACTGTTACAATGAAGTTTCTTCACTTCACTTAAGACACCCTTTAGCATGTAATCTTCTCACTCAAAGCCATCCTAAGATTCACTTAAGTCACACAAAGAGAGACCGCCCATACACCCTCTCTAGATGTGCCTAAACGACCCTCAAGACTACTTATAATGAGTCACATACACACTTACAAAGCATCATAACATCAATTACATGAACATTAGATTCTTCTACCAAAGGTGAGTTCCAAGGTTCACTTGAATGAGTGTGGAGTGACCTGCCCATACAATCTCTTTCACACACACGCAAGGGATCCTATAGACTACCTAAGATAGAGTCATTCTCACTAAGCACACCAACACATAGATGATAGGACAATCTCCTTCCAAAGGCTATCAAAAGACCTACTTAAGTAAATCAAGAAGATGACGTCCATGATTAACCTCTTCAAGATTACCTAAATTGTCCTTAAGACTACCTAAGGCTTAGATCATGTCAACAACACCAAACATCTTCCCTAACTAGAGTAATCCTCAAGATTTCCATAGATAAGACACGAAGAGATCATCCTTTATGCCCTCTTCACAAATTAACTAAGGAATCCCTAAGCCACTCTAGATTAGGTACTTATTCACTTACATACTTTATAACGTAAGGCATTTGTTCATTAATTCATCAAGACATATTCATGACATAAGGACATTCAAATAATGGTCTTGGAGAAGACCTATGGACTTTCACTAACATCTTCAAAGCCTATTGTGCAATGTCTAGATAGCGTCCCATACCACCACCTAAACTTCATAGACTTATCTAGTGCTAGTAAATATCCCATATGATGAGAATAGGTAATAACCGACATCGACCATGGTAGCAAGACATGGAATCCATAGTTCTATCCTACTCCGATGAGGTTGTTCTACTTGCCAGTGGTAGAACTTGGACACATCCCACGTAGGCACATGGTTAAGGAATATGAAGGGTTTCGTTGCATTCTAGTATCATACTTAACTAGAAATACTTCCCTTACCATACTCACTCGGTACTAGCCTTTGTTCTCATAGATTGATTCACATTAAGGTTCATACAAGAGGGTTCCATATCTAGTTTATAACCCAATTACATTTACCCTACCAAAGAGGATCTCTAGGGATTTCCTTCCAATGGCGACAAGAAGCTCATTATGACTTTTTCTAGGGAGATATAATGCCGTTCCAGCCAATCTACCTAGGTCCATCATCCCACATGAAGGATACCCTTACGGCGTTCGACTTCAATTTACATTACTTTTACCCTTGGTTTCAAGGTTTCACATAAAGACCTTACCTTCTTTTCATCGTTAGAGGTCACATGTCATTCACACATTCAAGACTCTTAACATATTAAGTCAAATCATCACATAATCATATTCATATAAGCAACAAGCAAGGGACATAAGTCTACCTAAACAATACACTGCATATTTCACTTTAACATACTATATAAGTCATTCTAGAAGTACTTAGGAATAACATCCTATACCCTAACATAACTTCATATAAGAACACATATACTTTCACATATAGATAGACATTATCATACATCACACAGTCATCATATACTTCAAGTAATGCCGACAAGGCCATGATCATCATATTGCATAAAGTAAGGCTAATAAGGCCACATCAATTCACATAACACTGCCACCATAAGTGGACCGTACAAATCACACATAATTCAAGAGCTAATACAATAGCAATACACAGTAATAAAAGAGTTAGGGAAGCATACCACCCACTTGATCGCATCACTTCAATCCACAGCCAAACCATTCAATTTAATACAATAAGGCCCTTACCCATGGCCATAAACATCAATTTAAAGCATAAACCATAATAATCAATTAATATAAGTCAATTCAATATAGATTTGCCAATCTAAGACCAAATATACATCAATGGAATACAATACTTACATCAATAGAAAACCCATAGAAAACTACACTAGAATTTATAAACATTAAGTTCATATAGGTTCAACAAGCTTAATAGGCAATAGATCTAAGAGTATTCATTACTCAATTAATCAAATTGAAACAGCCTATACATAATTCATATATAATACATACATGAATCAAAAGCCCATAGAAATATACACATGAATTCATCAATCTCAAGACATAATCACATAACCCATATTTTTGTGAAATTTAGAGATTTGAGAAGGTCAAGGGTTCATGGAGAATTTCATTGGAAAGCATCATTTAAACATCAATAATATCATATCTTAACATTTGAAAACGTTTCATGCAAGAACCCATGATTTAGAGTAGAAAATGGACTTTTTCATCTTTTTCAAAATCCTTTGAAATCATCTTTGAAATTGGCTCTAAGGTGATAGCAAACCTTAGATGAAGAACTCCCATACATTATTTGAAGAACCCAATGCTAATTGAAGAAGAAACTCCATTGAAGACCCATCTTCAAGCTTCATCTTCACTTTGAACTCTCATGGAGGTTTTGGGAATTCTTAAGGGATTTGGGTTTTGTTTTTGGAAGAATGAAATCTTCTAAGTGTTTAACACTTATATACTTGTTAATAATACCCAAAAGACCCTTAATAAACCCCCTAATACACTTATTTGGAAGTGGGGTGAATTTACCAATTCACCCTAAGTTGGCAGTGAACTGCACAGGAAAACAGCTTCCACTGACGACTGCCCTCGACGGGGCGTCACCGTCACGACGGGCCTTCACTGGCCACCGTCGGTGGTTACAGTAGCCTTCCAAGGCTTGCCTCATCACCCAAGGTTAATTCCCCCTCGACGTAACCCTTTGACGGGGGGTCAACAGGTCTACCAACCGTCGACTGCTCCGTCACTTGGGACTGCCTTGCCAACAGGTTTTGGGTCCTTCTTCAAGGACCCTTGGATGGTCCTTGGGGATAATTTCCTGGATGTTTCCAACCCAAATACGATCGTCTATGAGTTTAACACCTCTCACATGAATTTCACACAAAATGAACACGTAAAACTCGACAAAACATGCCAAGACGTGCAAGGTCAATTCAAGGCATATGTATCGAATGCCATGAACGTTATTGGTCGTTTGATCTCCAAACTTCTCGAAACTCAACACACTGCCTATACATGATATAATAACTTAATTAAGAACCTTAAAACATCATTAAATACACATAAACACATAGAACCACATACAAGGCATTTAGGTGACTTAGTCGTCGAACGTCTTAGTCGTCCCTTGAGGTTTGACTTCCATTGCACCTAAACTTTTAGCTACTACCTCTATACCATATATTAGACTTACTTAGGACCTTATACCATCAAGACCAACATGTTAGGCTCTAGTTAACCTAGGTTATTTTCGGGGTCTTACATTGTCCCCCACTTGGACAACATTCATCCTCGAATGACACTTGCCACCCTCCGAACACTTCCAAGAGTAAGGATTCAATTAGAAACTCATGAACATTACACCTAACACATAATCAAGAAGAAAACATCAATTTCACATAATTAGGAGAATCATAACACAACAAGAAACTAGAAAACATTTTATAACTCATTATGCTATAAAGCTCACATACTTCATTCCAAATAGCAAAAACTCATTTTATATTCAATATCATACTCGTAAACATCAGTTCTAACAATATTACAACAATTTTAAACCAAAGAATGAATTAGTCAATTTCCCAAAAATTTAACAGTGAACTGTTTTACAAGCTACAGTGATTTTACCAAATTTTCAAAATGCAACTTTTTGACAATTCATATATTTAGGCATGCTAATATGCAAGTTAACATCATATAAAAATCTTTTATAACACGAACATGGCTTCATAATACACACAATGCAATAGATTAATGAAATACAATTTCAACCAAACATGCATATCATAAGGAGAAAGCTAGGAACTCATCTTCCACAAAGACTCCTATATAATCAAGTCACCAAGAACTCATTGTTTTAGGCTTCAATAAACACATAATGAAAAGTTAAGGGCACCTCACTCCCTATAACCATACCCTTCACCTCACTCCCCCACTTAGGAGAAACCCGTTCTAAGGTCAACATAACTTATACCACAAGGAACTTCCTCAAGGTACCTTAAACTTCACTAACACTTTCTTACTTAAAGTCTAGCTCATGAGAACTAAAGACTCTCAAGGTTCAACCATCTAACCATTACACCCCCTCACTAGGAGAAACTCACATTTACTCATTCTAATCTATTCAACTTCCTTCCTATGGCTAGGTTTTAAACAACTTCAACCCACCTTAACAACCACTCCTTCTCATTCTCACACTACACCTTACCATTCTTTCAAACATAACTACCCTTCAAAAGGTATCTAAACAAATCTAAGGTCATCAACACCATCTTTCACACCTCATCTTACAAGTCACATCTCATATTTTCTCTCTTTCAACCCAAATCTTCATAAAGTCTCCCCCAAGGGGCCAACACATAAGGGAAACAAGGGAAAGACACCATATACTAAACTCTTAGGCACGATTAGATGAATGAAGAAGTGAAACTTTTCCTAGCACCCAATAGCTCCCTATTTATAATGTGGCGCGCTTCACATTATAAACAAGACTATACTAGATGTGGTTCATGACACAACTAAGACACTCCAAAACCTTATGCTCTGATACAAAGTTTGTAGCAACCCACAAGTACACCCTAAGAGTTAGAGTTTCCTTGTGATGTCACACGGCAAATGAGACTTCAAGAAGTCTCATCTAAGCCTCTCATATCAGTCATTGCATAATAAACATTGTAAAACGAGTAAGAATTAAAACTTTCTTCACACACGCAGAACTTCTTTCATAAATATTACGCAAACGGAAGACTTTCATTAAAACTATAAACCTTTACAACATCCCATTGAACCATCTAATTTTTAGAGTTTACAACACTTGGGACTAATCCCATACAAGACATAAAGAAAAGACTTAAGACATAACGAACATCTGGATATTGTCCTCGAATCGATGAGGACTCACCAATACTTCATCTCCAACCTTAGAAACCTATCTATCTTGTATGGCACGTCAATACTTCCAATTCCCTACACTTTAGTCAAACGTAAAGAAAGGGGTTAGCACATTAGATGTACTAAGTATGGAAGCCATGCAAAAAGCACGAAAAAGGGACATTTAGTAATAACATGCTTTTCATGAATTTTCGATTTAAATATCATACTTAAAGCATAAGAACAACATTTAACACGTTAAAAATACATAAGAAATCATTTAAGCAAAGTATTATATTTTTTTGGAAACTTACAGTGAATTCACTTCACTGTACAGTGAACTCATTTCACTGTTACAGTGAAGTTCCTTCACTTCACTTAAGACACCCTTTAGCTTGTAATCTTCTCACTCAAAGCTATACTAAGATTCACTTAAGTCACACAAAGAGATACCACCCATATACCATCTCTAGATGTGCCTAAACGACCCTCAAGACTACTTATAATGAGTCACATACGGAGTTACAAAGCATCATAACATCAATTACATGAACATGAGATTCTTCTTCTAAAGGTGAGTTCCAAGGTTCACTTGAATGAGTGTGGAGTGACCTGCCCATATTATCTCTTTCACACACACGCAAGGGATCCTATAGACTACCTAAGATATAGTCATTCTCACTAAGCACACCAACACATAGATGATAGGACAATCTCCTTCCAAAGGCTATCAAAAGACCTACTTAAGTAAATCAAGAAGATAACGTCCATGATTAACCTCTTCAAGATTACCTAAATTGTCCTTAAGACTACCTAAGGCTTAGATCATGTCAACAACACCAAACATCTTCCCTAACTAGAGTCATCCTCAAGACTTCCATAGATAAGACACGAAGAGATCATCCTTTATGCCCTCTTCACAAATTAACTAAGGAATCCCTAAGCCACTCTAGATTAGGTACTTATTCACTTACATATTTTATAACATAAGGCATTTGTTCATTAATTCATCAAGACATATTCATGACATAAGGACATTCAAATAATGGTTTTGGAGAAGACCTAGGGACTTTCACTCACATCTTCAAAGCCTATTGTGCAATGTCTAGATAGCGTCCCATACCACCACCTAAACTTCATAGACTTATCTAGTGCTAGTAAATATCCCATATGATGAGAATAGGCAATAACCGACATATACCATGGTAGCAAGACATGGAATCTGTAGTTCTATCCTACTCTGATGAGGTTGTTCTACTTGCCAGTGGTAGAACTTGGACACATCCCATGTAGACACATGGTTAAGGAATATGAAGGGTTTCGTTGCATTCTAGTATCATACTTAACTAGAAATACATCCCTTACCATACTCACTCGGTACTAGCCTTTATTCTCATAGATTGATTCACATCAAGATTCATACAAGAGGGTTCCATATCTAGTTCATAACCCAATTACATTTACCCTACCAAAGAGGATCTCTAGGGATTTCCTTCCAATGGCGACAAGAAGCTCATTATGACTTTTGCTAGGGAGATATAATGCTGTTCCAGCCAATCAACCTAGGTCCACATCCCACATGAAGGATACCCTTACGACGTTCGACTTCAATTTACATTACTTTTACCCTTGGTTTCAAGGTTTCACATAAAGACCTTCTTTTCATCATTAGAGGTCACATGTCATTCACACATTCAAGACTTATAACATATTTAGTCAAATCATCACATAATCATATTCATATAAGCATCAAGCAAGGGACATAAGTCTACCTAAACAAGACACTGCATATTTCACTTTAACATACAATATAAGTCATTCTAGAAGTACTTAGGAATAACATCCTATACCCTAACATAACTTCATATAAGAACACATATAATTTCACATATAGATAGACATTATCATATATCACACAATCATCATATACTTCAAGTAATGCCGACAAGGCCAAGATCATCATATTGCATAAAGTAACGCCAACAAGGCCACATCAATTCACATAACACCGCCACCATAATTGGACCATAACAATCACACATAATTCAAGAGCTAATACAATATCAATACATAATAATAAAAGAGTTAGGGCAGCATATCACCCACTTGATCTCATCACTTCAATCCAAAGCCAAACCATTCAATTCAATACCATAAGGCACTTACCCATGGCCATAAACATCAATTTAAAGCATAATGAAGATAATCACTTAAATTAGAAATAATGTAAATTATTAAGTACTTATCTAGAGTAGTTTAAGAGTTGCCTAGTTTAAACATCTTCATTAGTCTTAGAAGATGTTAGGGAGTGAGTCCCTAGGTCTTCTTCAAGACCATTACTTGAATGTCCTTATATGTTGAATGTCTCTTAAATGAACTAATGAAGATAATCACTTAAATTAGAAATAATGTAAATTATTAAGTACTTATCTAGAGTAGTTTAAGAGTTGCCTAGTTAAGGTGTGGAGGGGGCATAAAGGATGGTCTCTTCATGTCTTACTTAGGGATGTCTTAAGAATGACTCTAGATAAGAAAGTTGGTTGATAAAGTAGGCATGATCTAAACTTAGGAAGTCTTAAGTATTATTTAGGTAATCTTGGAGAGGGTGTATGGCGTTCTCTTCTTGAATTAAATAAGTAAGTCTTTTGATAACCTTTGGGAGCAGAATGTCATATTATACATATGTTGTGGTATGAAGTGAGAAGGATCTCATCCTAGGTATTCTAAAGTATCTCTTAGGTGTGTTTGAAGGAATTGTATGGGCGGTCGCTTCATAACTCAATCAAGTGAGCCTTAGAATCACCTTTGGTAGGAGGATCTCATGGTTGTTTGATTTGTAGGAGTTATTGATGATATAATGTAAGGTGTAATCTTTATTGGAAAATACAGTGATGTTAAAGTAAGGGTCACAGTAAGCTTACTGTAATGTTACTGTAATGACACGTTAATTTGATATAAATGACATGTGACTTTTATTGTGTTCTAAATGTGATCATTAGTGTTTAAATGTGGCAAGTATGCCATGTTGATATAAATGGCAAGTACGCCTTGTTTCACTCCGAGAGTGCCACATATTCTAGGGTGTACTAATAGCATGTGACATGAATGGTACGAGACGCTTGAAAATCTGTTTGAGGATAAAAAGTGGTGCTAAGCTTCTCTTGAGTACCTAACCCTTTATGAAAAGACCTCTAAACATGATAAGTGAATTGGGCACCTCTATCCAAAATGATGGAAAAAGGGATACCATGCAAACTCACAATCTTGTCAAGGTACAACCTTGCATACTCTTCCACTGAATAAGTAGACTTAATGGGAATAAAGTGAGCGGATTTCCTCAACCTATCAACAATAACCCATATTGAGTCATTTTGCCTACGTGCCCGAGGCAAACCTACTAGGAAGTCCATATTAATGTGTTCCCACTTCCAAGTAGGAACATTTATTACTTCAGTCAAACCACTCGGCTTTTGATGCTCGGCCTTTACTTGTTGACAGTTTGGGCACCTAGCCAAAAATTCCGCTATGTACCTTTCTAAACCTTTCCACCAATAGACTTATTGAAAGTCACGGTACATTTTAGTGGCACCCGAATTAATAGAATATCGGGACCCATTAGCTTCTCTAATATTTAACTCCTCAAGTTATCAACATCCGGTACACATAATCCACCTTGATACCTAAGTGCCCCATCCCCCCCATTTTGGGATAATGATTCATTAAGCTTTCCAAGGACCGATTCGTTCAATTCCATCAATAACGGATGAAGATGTTGCTTAGACTTCACCTCAAACACTAAATATGACTCGGAATTATAATGAACCATAGAACCTCCGTTTGGAGAATCTTCCAACTGAACACCCAATCGAGCCAATCTATGAACATCTTTTACTAGCTCTTTCTTACCTTCCTAAATATGAACCACACTACCTATGGCCATACGACTTAGAGCATCCGCCACTATATTGGCAGTGCCCGATTGGTAGAGAACACTCATGTCGTAATCCTTTAAAAGTTCCAACCATCTCCTTTATCTGAGATTCAATTCCTTTTGGGTGAACACATATTGAAGGATTTTGTGGTCGGTAAATACATCCACATGGACACCATAAAGGTAATGCCTTGATATTTTCAAGGCAAACACTACGGCCACTAATTTAAGGTCATGAGTTGGGTAATTCTTCTCATGCACCTTGAGTTTTCTAGAGGCATAGGCTACTACCTTCCCATTTGCATAAGGACACAACCCAAACCCACTCAGGAAAAGTCATAATATACCACGAAATCCATGGTACCCTCCGGTGAAGTCAACACCAGAGCAGAGGTAATCCTATCTTTCAATATTTGGAAGCTTCTTTCACATGCCTCTGACCCCTTAAATTTAACACTCTTTTGGGTAAAGGTAGTCAAAGGAGAAGAAATGGAAGCAAACCAATCCACAAACCTCCTATAATACCCAGCTAAACCCATGAAACTTATAATGTCGGTTGGAGTTAGAGGTCTAGGACAATTCTTAACCGCCTCCATCTTTCTTGGATCGACCCCTATACCTTCGCTTGAGATAATATGACCAAGGAATGCAACCGATCTTAACCAAAACTCACACTTACTATAATAGGATAATAGTTGGTGCTCCTTAAGGACTTGTAATACTACCCCCAAATGTTCCATGTGTTATTCACTCTTGGAGTACTCAAAAATATCAGCAATAAAGATGATCACAAAGGATTCAAGGTAATCTCGATATACCCTATTCTTTAGGTCCATGAAAGCCACCAAGCCATTTGTTATGCAAAAAGACATGAATAGGAACTCATAATGACCATACCTAGTTCGGAAAGCTGCAGAGGTATGTCCTCTCCTCTCACCCTAAGTTGGTGATAACTGGACCTCAAGTCAATCATACAAAAGTAGCTTTCCCCTTTAAATTGATCAAACAAATGGTCGATCGTAGGGAGAGGATACTTGTTCTTTATAGTCACCTTATTTAGTTGACGGTAGTTGATACATATCCTAAGTGACCAATCTTTCATCTATACAAACAACACCGGAGCACCCCAAGGAGAAATACTAGGTCTTATGAAACCCTTGTCAAGTAAATCCTTGAGTAGAAGCTTAAGTTCTTCAAACTCGGCCAGAACCTTCCCATAAGGAGGGATTGAAATAGGTTTTGTATCCGGCAACAAGTCTTTGTCGAAGTATATTTCTTATACGCGAGGAACTCAGGCCAAGTCATCGAGAAAGACTTCCGAAAAATCCCTCACTATGGGCATCGACTTTATTGAAGGAATTTTGGATTCAATGTACTTGACTCTTACAACATGATAAAGACACCCTTTACAGATCATTTTATATGATTTTAGATAAAAAATAATTTGACCTCTGGGGATTGAGTTACCCCCTTTCCATTGTAAGACAGATTCATTTGGGAATTTGAACTTGAATACCATTGTTCTACAATCTATGGAAGAAAAACAAGCATGCAACCAATCCATCCCCAATATGGAATCAAAGTCAACCATATCAAGTTCTATCAAGTCAACTATAGTAACTCTATAGGGCAATGATATTAAACAACTCCTAAAAACTCTTCTAGCCATCACGGAATCACCCATCGGGGTTTTAACTGTAAAAGGTTTCATTAGAATATCGGGTAATACATTGAACTTTCTAACTACTAGAGTGGTTACAAATGATAAGGTAGCACCGGGATCTAGTAAAGCATAGACATTAATAGAAAAACTTGTAACATACAGGTGACGACATCGCGAGACTCCTCTTGATCACCCCTAGAGCGGAGAGCATAGAAACAATTCTTCTTAGGAGCATCGGGATTGGGAGAACTTGCTTGTGCATGAGAATTTTCTCTGCCTCGACCCTTCATCATAGGACAATCCCTCTTCATGTGACCAATATTTACTCAACCATAGCAATTTCCCGTACCAACTAGACACTTGCCTTAATGTTTTCTACCACATCTAGCACAATTAGACTTCTCAACATAAGAACCACTACCTTTCTCCTCCTTAGGCTTGGGTATAGACCCTTTAACTTTGTTGACCCTTGGAATGTTAGAAGGAGTTAGATTGGGGAACCTTTTCTTGCACCTTGGCTTATCTTGCATCTAAAATATAGCCTTAGAAGAATTTCCATCTTCGACCCTTGTCCTCTTTAATTCTCTTGCAACTTGCTTAAGTTTTTGTTCTTCAATTTGTTCAGCATGAACCATGAGACGAGATGTCCATGCGAGGAATAAACCTAGACGGCCTACATTAATTCACCACAAGGTCGGATACCACAATAACAAATTTTTTCATCTTGTCTCTAGAATCCTCCACAATAGTAGGAGCATACTTTAATAGTTGAGTGAACTTGAAACTATACTCCTTCAGACTCATACCTCCTTGGCGTAAGTTGATGAATTCTTGCATTTTCCTCTACCTCAAGGAAAATAACCTATCAAGGAAAGTCGTCTTGAAAGCTCCCCAAGTAATCCGACCTTCTCTAACCGGTCTCTCATCCTTCCATTGCTCATACCGAATTTGAGTCATATCTTTGAGTTGGTAGGCAGCTAGTGGCGCCTTTTCTTGACAAGAAATCCCCATAGCATCGAGTACCTTGAAAAATTCTTCAATGAACCCTTGTGGGTCCTACTCCACCTTGGAACCAAAGAAAGTATGGGCATTCATCCTTGTGAAATACCTTATCCTTGATGCGGTTGTGCTAGCATTGGGGTTTACTTAGACCCTAGCACCCTTAGAAACTT
The DNA here is from genome assembly GCA_016801875.1 of Solanum sitiens. NCBI lineage: Eukaryota > Viridiplantae > Streptophyta > Magnoliopsida > Solanales > Solanaceae > Solanum > Solanum sitiens. The sequence continues at coordinate 78,925 of JABWTJ010000418.1, read as the reverse complement.
GAGTAGCCAACATTTGAGTCAAGCTATGAATGGTCGCCCTTATCTCAACATTATACATAACCCCTTCTTCAATAGGAACTTGAGGGTTTTGAGGAGCCGGAGGGGGAACCGCCTCATTCACATTCTCCTCTTTGACCCTCCGAGCCTTATTCATGCTTGTATTCATTATCTATAAGCACAAGAAAGAGATTAGAAAAATAAGGAAATGTAGAGTTAAGACTTGTAGAGGCACGACTTTAAGAATACCAACAAAGTGAGACTTCCTAAGCATCACATAGCCTCTCATTCATAAGTGTGGCACACTTCTCAATTATGAACAAGACTCTACTTGACATGGTTTTCTGCGACATGAGTCCTAAGATTATATAACCTTGTGCTCTGTTACAAAGTTTTTCATGACCGAAGAGCACCTCCTAGACGTAACTGGCGTCCTCCTCATTGAAGATGACTTAGACTAACCCTTAACATTCATCATTACACATCATAGGTCAAAAATGCGGAAAAATAAAAACTTATTCTATATTGAGGCAAACATAGCCCTGTGACATACTATAGATGGAGTTTACTTAGACTCCTAGCATATGAAGATTACATAGGCTTCTCGTTTAGTCAATATAATCAATACATACGAATTATCCTATTTTTATCTCACATTAAACCATCTCAAACGAAGTACAACATTCAGGGATAGCCCTTATACAAGTACATATTTCCACACAGGGCATACAATAAATGTCTTCAAGAATAGGGAAGAAACGAATGTCTTTAGACAATAGCTATACTACTATGGTAGATCAAAAGTTACCATCCTCAAACTTTGAGGACTCACCAACTACTAGGAGAAAGAAGTCCAAGTATCCTTGCAAAGTGGACTAGAAGCTCTTCAATGGTAGGAACCTACAATGTTGGGGGAAAAGGGAAGAAATATGGGTTAGACAAAACACATGTACTAAGTGTGGCTCCTATTCATAAAATCATCAATGCATGATAAAAGGGACCATTTAGTCAAAAAAATGCATTATAACAATCAACCCAACATGCATATATATATGAAACATTACAAGCCAACTAAATCATGATAGTAGCCCAACACATAAGCAACTCAAAGCAACACTTGTGCAATGCCAAGTATAGAACCCCATAACCCTATCCAAGGCTAAGCATCACCTCAAGACACCTACTACATGCATACAACATAACCTCATACAATGTCATAAAATGCTTGATTCATAAGATCATATATAACTTGGCAAACATATGTAATCAACTTAATTATACAAGAACACTACTAAGACCCTCCCTTAGGATCCCACATGTGCAATGAGTAAGAGAAGTCACATACCCTCCCTCACCCAATGTACTTACTTTTAAGACAAGCCCTAATAATAGTTCACATAGTTGACTTATTCATTTATCTTATTACATTAGGGAAAGAAGATAAATAACAACCATGAGACCATGTGAGCTACACAAAATCCGGTGCTCTCCTCCCATACCAAAAAGAGAGTGTTTACACTTGTCTAAGGTATAACATTGGTACATATCTATCTAGGTGGATCCACTAAGTTATAGTCCTATGTGGGCACATAGTTAAGGGTCATTGAGATTGTTACTAGAAACCTTGACTTGCTAGACGTGGAGGTTTCCATCTCATAAGAAAACACATATCTTGGGAATATGGACTTACTAAATGTGAAGAAACCCATGTGGGAGGCTTGAATTACTAAACATGAGACATCCATCTCATTGACATGCCCTTTTGGTGCTAAGCTTTTATTCCCTTTAGTAGTAATCATACTCTTCATAAAAGATCACATTAGTATCTTCTAGACTCCTATATGAACATTTCATCATAATAGCTAATAGATATTCATAAGTGAGATCTACCCTTTCACTTTAAAAATCCAAATACAAGTGAGTAAACCTTTCACTCAACATTTTCTCATAATCATGAGAAGTTACTTTCAATCATATAATAATCATATCTTAACATACTTACATACTTCATAGACAATTCAATAGCCTAGAGTTAAGGATGAGGAATACTTGCTATCAACATCACAACAACACATTAGACATAGAAGCATTACTATATAAGTAAATCATACTTCATAATTACATTCAAGAAGAATCAATCTTCATACATTCAAGAAGAATCAATCTTCATACCTTATTTCCCTTTCATTGCCTTCATACTTCAATTACCAAAGAATAAATAGCCAATGCATAAACAAGGTAAATTTAAGAGGTAATACATAGCAATTACTATTCTACATATTCATATAGTCATCATCTTCCACAATTACCATAGAACTTCAGGGCATAATGAGTGTAGGGAAGAACAAGGGTTCAAAGTGACCATCTTGAGTGATTAACAACAATTGACCATAATACTTAGTTAAACAATGATAAAATACTATAATTCATCACAATTTAATAACAATTTTGTTTTGAAAAGAGAACCTATGTCTAGATTGAAACCTTAGTTTTTGGGAAGTTGAAATCATCTTTAAGAGGGCCTCTTGGGGAAAGGAATTTCTAGAGTGAAAGAAACTATACCTTAGTGATGATCTTGCCACAAATTTTGGATGAAAACCTTAGTGAATTCGTCCTTAACTTGGAGGGCTAGTGTTCCTTCAATAGAGGTTTGAGTTTGGGAAGAGTGGCTAGAGAGATGTTAGAGAGATGTTGGTTTTCGAATTAATGAGGTGTTAGGTTAGTTATTTGACCTAGGATACTTCTAGTGTCTTTAATTAATCAACTATAACCGACCTAAGCCCTTAATTAATTAATTAATCAATTCCATTACCACCCCTAACTAAAACATTTAAGTATAGTGAATTGGGGTCTCCAACGACGAGACCCCGTCGACGTCATGTATCTCCATCGATTCCCCCGTACTGTAACTCTGTCTCATGTGAAAGAGAGGGGATCTTAGATCTTTCTTTGGATTTTGATTAAGTGTAAACCAACGGACCCAAACTAAGGAGCGTCGTCCAATCGACGGCTCATAGTTGGTGGTCGTAGTTGCACACTATCATTTGGGCATTTCTGGGGGCAATGGATGGGTCCTCCTCAAGGACCCCTAGGGTAGTTCTTGGAGATTCGTACCGGTCGTTTTGACCCTAAACACAATGTAACACATATTTTGTACATTATTACCAAATTTCACTAAATTCCGACTGTTAAAACTCCATGAAACAAGCCAAGGCACACTAGCATACATTTTACAATTCTCCATACGTCATGGTCGTTTCTTAATGTTTTGACTCTAACACTTTATTCTTAGTTTCAATACATTATTTTAGGCTTATAAACAGTGTTTTGAGTCTTTAATTTATTTAAGGAGGATCTAGACCAAGTCATAGACTTTCGGAGTGTTACAGATAAACTATCTCTTAAACAATTTACCCCGACTCAATTTTGTTTCTCTCGAACACCAATAAGAAGCAATTAAAAATAGTCTATGTTTTAGTCCATTCACTCTCAAGCTGAATGTGTGGAAAAGGGTGTAGGATTCACTCTCTCAAGTTGAACGTGTAACAACCCTAAAAATGGATATGATAAGTAATGCTTAATGTGTCTAGAATGCCTGCGATTAGACCGGGTTCACACGGATTGATGCGCATAGAAACAAACCTCGGAACCCTTGCTACAGCAAAGCCAACTAACTTGGGGAGTTAGTTGAGCTTGGAAAGGTTGGGTCCAACCATGTAGGGCTCTCGAATACGAAGATTTACTCGAATGAGTCTTTACCGGACTTAAAAAGGGAAAATCATAGTTTTGGAGGGTCTAGGGGTATAATGGTCTTTTTCAAGGCTAAGGGTAGTATCGTAATTACCCTAAATATATAATTAATTATTTAATTAATAAGGTGGAGGGGCAATTTGGAGAGAGAGGGCCGAAAATTGGCTCTTGAAGTGAAGTCTTGCTCCACCCGGGTTCGCACCTAGGTGGAAGCAATGAATTAAATTTGTTTTTAGTTTAAGTTGGTAAATTAATGTAATTAATTTATATTTATTATTTATTAGCTGATTGAAAATAAAAGGAAATCAGATTTTTAATATTTAAGAAAAACCTTATTTGACCAAGTCCTAAACTAGACTCCTAAGCCTAATAAAACTATCACTCTCTCACGTCTATCTCTTAAAATACATGATTATTCTCTCTTCTTTTTCATCTCTCTGAAAAATAACTTCAAGAACAGTCGGTAAACCAAAGTTTTTCACACTTGAAGAACTCACAATGAAAAATATAAACAAACAACTAATCAATCATGTAGGCAAATAGAAGGTTTTCCGTCGAGTTTGGTATTGAACTTTTGGTGTTGGACGTGTGTTTGGAGGAGTTCTTTGGGCAGCAATTCAAGGTTTGAACGTCAAAAAGGTATGGGTTCTCTTCTCTCTTGGTCCCTTTTCCAAGAGACCCCTTAAGGTTCAGCGTATTCTAATCCAAAAACTAAGATTGTTCCCCGTTGCATGTCCCTGTCACTAGCTCCCATTGATTCGTAGGTTGGGTATGTTTGCTGGTAGATGTTAGGCATGTAATGTGTTTTCGTGATGAATATGTTCATGAATGTGTGTTTGGAATCGTATGAATGATAATCTATGTTTTTCCGAAAATATGTGCATGTGTGTGAAATGTTGGCCGTGACCTATGACTCTCGGGTTTAATGCTCAAAAAAATCTAATGTTATGGTTGTATTCTTACGTGCACAAACTTATGTAAATCGTGATGTTCATATGAAGTGTAATATGGCTGATTTGAGGGATAAACTCTTGTCTAAATGAATCCATGAATATGCACCTAAAGACGTTCTAAATGAACCATGAAATCTCCCTAAGAACTAACGTGTAACTTGATGAAAAAGATGCTGAAAAATTACAAAATTTCCAGCTACAAGTTGATGAATTTCTGTCAAGTTGAAGTAGTTCAAAATGCTGTGAAAAATGAATTAGAACAAGTGAGGTCATGGAGGATCGAACCCATGACCTCACTATGTTAAAAATCATGAAAATAAGTAAGTTAAAATAATGTCGTGAGGGTGATTCAAACCGTGGTCTTGGCTGGAAAATGAAATTATGAAAATAAGAAATGTGAGGAGTGAAATTCGAACCCACAACATCTCAGTCAGACTTAAGGAAATTAAAAGAAAACAAATATTGTTGCGTGTGGGAATAGAACCCATGACCTCTAAGCTGATTAAGGGAATTAAAGAGAAAAATAAAGTGAGGTTGTGGGGATTCAATCCCACACCCTCATGGTCAACTCAGAAAAAGTCAAGGAAAAAGAAATTAAAATAAAAGGGGCTGTGGGGGTTCGATCCCACAACCCCTCGGCCAAGAAAGAGAAAGTTTAAAGAACAAAAATTAAAAGGAAATGAAGGTGTTGGGGCTCGACCTTTGGTCCCCAAGCCGTGTGGATTAAACCAAAATAAATAAAAATGTAAGTGTTGTCCAAGAAATTCAAAATCGGGCTCCCTTGCCCAAATTCCGTATTGATGCATAAGTCATACGTGAATAAATGTTCAAAAATAATGTTGCCTACATAGAACGAAATCGAAATCTTGGCATACTTACAAGATGCATAAGTCTTGTACCTGATGTACCATGGTTTCACGGTATTTCTAATGTTTTTTCCTTAAGTTTAGCGTGTGTCGAAAGCCTTTTTGTGTTTATTCTTATGTAAGTTTCTCTTTGTTTGCAGAAAATCTGTCCAAGGATGAACACGGAAGTCTTTGAGAAAGAAATGCAGAAGAGACCACCTACGGAGCTTATGACGGTCCGTCGAGGCTGTGACAGTCCGTAGGTGGCATTATAGTGAGGAGAGAAGCTGCTGAAGGAAGATGGGAAAGTCTGACCAAGTGTGGGATTACGGAAGTCCATGACGGACCGTCATAGCCACAACGGTCCATCCTGCTTGTTCGTCGTGATGATCAGAGAAGTAGTCCAGTACCCAAATTCCAAGAAGTTCAAGTATTTTGGAACGGAGACCCTCGATGGACCGTCGTGCTTGAAATGGTCTGTCATACCTGTCTGTCGAGGGGAATGAAGAAAGCAGCAGAAGAATGTGTGAAGTATGGGACGACGGAGGCCATGACGGTCCGTCGTGTCCATGACAGTACGTCACGTGGTCTGTCGACCCAGACGCGTTTGGACAGATTTTTAGTAAATAGAATCCTTCTTTCATTAGGTTTTGTTTTTATTATAAATAGTTTGAAAAATCTCGTTTTTTGGGTTAGACTTTTTGATAATTTTTAGTTCTCTTGTTATAGTATTGAACTCTCGATTTTGGGGAGTTAAGATATTTTTTCCGGAATTGATTGTTGGGGATTTTGTTGATTAATCAAGTTAAATTCTGGAATTTATTCGTTCTCATCAAAGTAAGTGCATGAATTCTTCCATTAACAATATGAATTGTGTAATTATGAACATGGGTAACTAAACCCCATAGCTAGGGTTGTGGGAACCATGGGTGAATAACAAGGTAAAAGCTAACTAAAATAACAATTCTAGAATGGTGTCTTGCATGTATTGATAATTCTTTCGTGTAGAAGTCTTTTTAACGGATGGCCAACGTTAGAACTCGCCTTAATGCTACTTGCCGAACCAAGGAGGTAGATAATAGGAAAATAATTATCAACATAGATTTAGTGTCGACTATCTAATAGGCTAGTATTGGTTGGTACGAGTTAATAAATTAGTCAAATATCGAATACCATGCTTAATATGAGGTAAAGATAAGGGTTAGTACATCAACACACGTAGCCGGACCAAGGTGCGGAGTGAAATTCTCTAGATGCCAGACCAAGGATTTAGAGATACATAACTTATCACTTTACATGCAAGATATTAGGATAGAATTGTTATAGTTAGATTTACCAAGTTAGGAACCTGTGGGGAACACTTAAGCCCTAGTTACTTTTATAATTTGATTAAACTCCGAAAGCTGAATCTGTTAGTTGTTCATTTTTATTTAGTTAATCATTTTCATTTATTTAGAAATAAAACCCCCCCTTTTTGTCTTTTGTTTTCTCGGAAGATAGTTGGCTAAATAATAGTAATAATAGAATAAAGTTAAGTCTGAACTATTTTCCTTGTGGGATCGATCTCTACCTCATCAGTTGGGTTCTTTACTTGATACGACCGCTTTACTTCTCAAATAAGAAGTAAGTTTGAGCGTATTAGTACCACATAATCTTGGGAAGATATGAATCACTTAAACGAACTATGAATGAAGCCTCATGGCTTGTATGTATAGACCCATAAGTCTAGCATACATTTAGAAGTGAGTGAACCTAAGATGTATGTAATGAAATGATGAGATGAACAATGAATAATGAGACCCTAGAAGGGTTAAGAAAGAGTGTGAAACATACTAAATGGCCAAGTGCATTGGCATATGATGAAGTGAACATTCACGTAAAATGGGGTGAGTAAATATGAAGAGCAAATGTGCTAAAGTTAATGAATGTGGTGACAACATGATAAGAGACTAATGTGAAAGATGAGAGCAATCTCAAATGATCCTAAGTAAATGTTACCAAAACGTACTCACCTATGAGAGTGTAAAGTTAATGAAGAGACCAGTCTCTATGAACACTCTAATGAAAGTATTGAGAATAATGTATACTGAATACTAATGATGAGATGAGAAATCATCTATTGAGATATGATGTCCTCATACTAGAAGCCAGCTTTCATGACGTATGAGTTGAATGTAATGGAACTTTATACTGAGCACCGATAGGCTAGCTATGAGCGGTGATGCCTTCTTTCGGGAAGGGAGGAGGTTCACATAACTCTCATGAGATGAGACTATCCGGCATGCCGGGTATGGGTCTCCTTATATCTCCTAGTCTTCGAACCTATACTGCCAATATAGGGATCTGGCGGGGTTCAATTCCCATGTACGCTAGCATGTTTTGGGTCACTTTGGCCAGTGATTCCACCTCTTTTTGAAGTGGGGGAGACAATGGATTTCATGATGCTCACATGATCTATGTCGGTTAAAGTTAAAGTTCCCAATGAATAAATGAGGCCAGCCTCAAATGATGCACATAATGAAGTGAACGATACCAAAGGTGTTAGGATAGGATAATCAAGAGGTGAACTAGACTCAAGTAATTACACTAGGTTATTCTTGATCATTGCACAACAAACCCTATGAGAGTCTTAAACTACATCCTAGGTATAGCTGGTGTTTACACTAGCTTATGAATGAATGAAATGAAGTACGTATGAATGAATGAAGCAGACTCTTTGTTTGCTAAAGAAGACTCCCTAGTTGAGGTCCCATATGTTGAGCCCTCATTTTGGGAAGTCTTAATGTCAAGTCCATGATTCCAAGGTCTCATGGCATATGAATGAATGATATGAAAGATGTTATGTGATATATGCAATATGATATGTGCTATGTGTAAGATGTTATGTGTTGTGTGCAATATGATAAGTATAATGATGCATGTTACTCTCATGGCATGACTTTCCTAATCCAAATTTGGAATGCTCACTGACTTTCCTAATCCAAATTTTGAAAGCTCACTAATTTTCCTAATCCCAATTTGGCAAGTCCACTGACTTCACTTTCCATTATCATGTAGGCCCTCATGCTTTCGAGGATGTCTACTGTTACTATCTAGCTTAGATGTAGGCTTTAGCTAGTGGAGTATGTTCCACTAGTGTTTCTTTCCGTTTTTATTTCAGACATTGTATTGGTGCCATTTTGGAAATTATACATTTAATGCATTATTGAACTATTTCTTTCAGTCGATAATCTTAATATTAGATGGTTGATGGTGAAAATTATGAATGTAAGAAGAATGAACTTTATGCATGATAAGAAAAAAAATATCAAATTTTCCGCTAAAATTAACCTCGATGAAGTAACAATGACGTAATAGGCTTGTCTGCGACCTCTGAGAGGTCTACAACTCCGGTCTCGTCTAGGTCTACACTACGCTCGTGACAAAGTTGGAATTAGAGCACTAGGTTAAATTTCGAGAATAATAAGTTCAGATCAACCTCATTGAGTAGTTTCTAAGTCATGGTAGTGAAGTGCACCACTATTCTGAATTAGCGACTTCATGATGCGTAGGAAAATTTCTCTTCTTCTGATCTTATCGTGCTTTTCCTAATGTCTGATTTCTTGGTGTTATGAGCGTGTATAACATCAATTCTTATTGTTTTCAGAGAATGAATACTAGGAGAACCATTGGTTAGAGGATAGGAGGTGCAGCTGCTAGGGACAATCAGGTTCCACCCCAGGCTCTAGCTGAAGGAGTGACTATGCTGGTTAACCCAGCTGGGTTGACTGATGCAGAGGTGCGGGCATCTATGGCCCAGATGGCACAGGCCATCACTATGCAGGCACAGTCCATGACTGCCCAGGTCAACCGGCAGAATGTTTAGAGGGAGAACCCACTGGTTCGTAGCATGGCTGACAGGCTGAGAGATTTCACGAGGATGAATCCTCCTATTTTCATAGGGTCTAAGACTTCAGAGAAACCCCAAGAGTTTGTGGACGAGGTGCATAATATTTTGGTGGCCATGGGGGCCAAAGATACTGAGAAGGCTGAGATGGCTTCCTATCAGCTCAAGGATGTAGCACAGACTTGGTGCAAGATGTGGCAGGATAGCTTAACTTTGGGCGGAGTTCCGGTCACTTGGGAGCTGTTTAAGACATCTTTCCTGGAGAGATTCTTTCCCAGGAAGATAAGGGAGGCAAAGGTTGAGGAGTTTATCAACCTTAAGCAGGGATCAATGATAGTCAGGGAGTATTCCCTGAAGTTTGTTAAACTATCCAGGTATGCTACTTTCCTTTGTATCTAACAGCAAGGATGACATGAGTACTGAAGTTTGTTAAACTATCCATGTATGCTACTTCCCTTGTATCTAACAGCAGGGATGAGATGAGCAGGTTCCTCACAGGAATCAACGGAGATCTGGAGGAGGAGTGTCGGTCTGCAATGCTCCATGATAACATGGACCTCTCCAGGTTGATGGTGCATGTCCAGCAGGTAGAGGACAGACGCAAAAAGAGGGGCATTCGTGATGCCAGGAGACCTAAGCCTCAAGATCAGGCAGGTCCCAGCCATGGATGCCACAGAAATAATTTTGGTGTCCGTGAGCATCCCAGGTTCAAAAAGGGGCAACAGAGTTCTGGGAACTCTAATTCTCAGAGGAGTACAACACCTAGAGGAGGCAGACCTGAGCCCAAGAAGGGCAATGGAGGTGAGATGCAGCATCCCAAAAAGGACTGTGCTAAGTGTGGCCGTGCTCACAGTGGAGAGTACAGACAGGGCACGAATGCCTGCTTCGGTTGCGGTAAGAGTGGGCACTTGGTTAGAGACTACCCACAGAACAGAGGTCAGGCTGGAGGTAATGCTCAGCCTAGGACTAATACACAGGGTGCAGGAACAGCCGAGCCTCCTAAGAGGAACAGGTTCTATGCCCTGAAGGGCAGGGAGGAGCAGGAGAAGTCCGCTTATGTGGTCATAGGTATGCTGCAAGTATTCTCAACTTCTGTTTATGCTTTACTTGATCCAGGGTCTACAATTTCCTTTGTAACTCCTTTGTTTGCTCTCACTTTTGAGATATTGCCTGAAGTTCTGCATGATCCTATAGTGGTTAGTACACCTTTAGGAGAAAATGTAAGAACTTATAGAGTATACAAGTATTGCCCAATAGTTGTAAGTGGTAAGACTGTGTGCAGACATGGTTGAGTTACCCATGCATGATTTTGATGTTATTCTTAGCATGGACTGGCTTCACAGTTATTATGCTTGTTTGGATTGTCGTAGTAGAGTGGTGAGATTTCGTTTCCCTAATGAAGAAGAGCTAGTCTGGGAGAGGTACAACTCGAGTCGTCCTAATCCCTTGATTTCGAACCTTAAGGCCAATAAAATGATTTCCAAGGGGTTATTGTGTCATCTTGTGAGTGTTAATGATTTAGATCATGACATTCCTTCCATAGACTCAGTGCCTGTAGTGAATGAGTTCCTAGATGTATTTCCTGATGATTTGCCTGGAGTCCCTCCCCCTCGAGAGATTGACTTTGGTATCGACTTAGAACCCGATACTAAACCAATTTCAATTCCTCCCTACAGAATGGCTCCAGCTAAACTCAAAGAGTTAAAGCTGCAGTTAAAAGATCTCACTGATAATGGTTTCATTTAGCCGAGCATATCCCCTTGGGGCGCTCCAGTGTTGTTTGTGAAAAAGAAGGATGGAACCCTTAGAATGTGTATCGATTATCGACATCTATAAAGAACAAGTATCCACTTCCCAAAATAGATGATTTGTTCGATCAGCTACAAGGGTCTAGTTTCTTCTCTAAGATTAATTTTCGTTCAGGGTATCATCATCTTAGGGTTAGGGATGGAGATATCCCAAAGACAGCCTTTAGTACCCGTTATGATCATTATGAGTTCTTAGTTATGTCATTTGGTCTCACGAATGCACTTGCTGCATTTATGGATCTCATGAACAGGGTCTTTCGTGAATACCTTGACTCTTTCATCATAGTATTCATTGATGACATTCTCATCTACTCTAGGACCAAGGAAGAGCATGAACAACATTTGAGACTAACCTTGCAGGTACTTAGACAACATCAGATGTATGCCAAATTCAGCAAGTGTGAATTCTGGCTTAGATCAGTGACCTTCCTTGGTCATGTTGTGTCCGATCAGGGCATGGAAGTGGATCCCAGGAAGACTGAGGCTGTGTAGAACTGGCCAAAACCTCTAATCCCATGCAACTGTATATTTTTAGGTGCAGGCACAGGTGGACGTTAGAGCTTACAGGTTGACGTTGCAGCTATCCGGACGTGGAGCTTTCATCCGGACTTGGTAGGCCCTCATGCTTTCGAGGATGTCTACTGTTACTATCTAGCTTAGATGTAGGCTTTAGCTAGTGGAGTATGTTCCACTAGTATTTCTTTCCATTTTTATTTTAGACATTGTAGTGGTGACATTTTGGCAATTATACATTTAATGCAGTATTGAACTATTTCTTTCAGTTGATAATCTTAATGATAGATGGTTGATGGTGAACATTATGAATGTAAGTATAATGACCTTTATGCATGATAAGAAACAAAAAATTTCAAATTTTCCGCTAAAATTAACCTAGATGAAGTAAGAATGATGTAAGTAGGCTTGTCTGCGACCTCTTAAAGGTCAACGACGCCGGTCTCGTCTGGGTTCCACAATCCGGTCGTGACAGAATACATGACAACCCAATATCCACAGACCATCAAATCAGTAATCCTGGTTTTGAAATATCTCTTTCGAGCAAGCCAAAAACAGAAAGATAGAGTTGCATCTGCAACTACAACCCTTTATATTAAGCCACAATTACTAAATGAAATCACTTGTAAACAACATTTAAAGTGTCAATTAAAAATACCGAATAGCTAAATCAACCCATAATCACACCCCAAGAATTTGGGTTTTAGGTAGACATCCTAAGAAGATCAAAAAAGGTTACCAAATTGTGTTTCCACAAACAGGGTAAGATTATTTTCGTCTTTACAAAGGTCGAGATTGAATAATCTCAAAGACCCACTTCTAAATTCTCAAAAATGAAAATGTACAAATCCTCTAAGCTATGCAAAATATTGTCTCAATACTCTCAATTCTAATATGTCTAACTTTCAAAATTGATAATTATGATTCTATATTGAAAATTGATACTAAACTAAGAATTTAAAAATGTACTTATAGTCAACAAAAATGTGTTGCGAAGGATCATTCTGTGCAATAAGTCGGGATCCCAATCCACTCGTCGATCCTTCCTTTGGTCAATTCCATTATCTTTTTTGCTTTGGCCTTCAAAAACTTAAGTTCTGTAACTTTGGGCAATATAACACTGCATCGCAGAAACTTTCTGCCACTCGCCAACTACTCCTTTCTATCGCCGATTTGATTTTCCCCTTGAAGGTTTGGCACACTGGAACTTTAGGTGAGACATGGACATTAAGTGCCTCTCCCAATGGCTTAGGTGATCATCAAGACTTTTTTTGTTTGTTCTTTCAGCTGCCTTGTTCCTTTTTGCTCATTAGTGTCCATGCTTTGTTCCTCAATCCCAAATAGCTGAAAATAAAGGATTTACATCAGTTATTGGCACAAAATATGCATTTGATGGAACTAAATCTATTAAAATGGATCCTTAAATGAGTCTAAATCGTGAGGGTTATGAGTAATTGATCAAGAAAGGTCACAATTTCATCAAGTTTCTTCCAAGAAAAGGTAAGGCTCAAGAGGTGTTCAGGCGTAGTTCACAAACTCATAAGGTAGGCCACAAAAAAGAGGTATAATATCAAATTGTTTCACACTCTTCAGAGTTGCCTAAAATCATATCAAGAGATTGCATCACTTAGTATATTGGACTAACGGGGAAAATTTTAGGTTTCATCACACATTTTTCATGGTAAGCTCATCACACACAATGCATTGACACAAATTTCAAACAAGACTCCACACTTTCGCTAGTGTGATGTTCATCACAAGATACTCATCGATATTTGGCTAGGACCACGAGATTCAAAAGGTTCACATATTATCTATGCAACTTCATTAGTCCTCTTCGTAGTCGTACATTCGTTTTTGTTTGATTATGAGAACTATTCAAGTCATTGATATTGATAAAGACCGATACTCAAATTTGCAAGAAAACAACCATATTCAAACACAAATAATAGGTGGCACAATTTTTTTTCATGAGGGTCCAAAAGTCATTTACAATAAAAGACATGGAGTCCCAAGCTTAATCATCCAAAAAATAGTTTCAAATAAATTTATAACTCAATACCTCAATATATAAACAAAACTATAATTAACAGAATGTCACAAAAGGTGGCCTCACCCCACCCCAAATAAAAACATTTGTCCTTAACTACAATCAAAATAATATCCGAGACTCAAATTAAGTAAGATGAAGAGGGAGGTAAACGGGGATCAAATATAAATAGTTGCTCCATATGTCTAGGCATCAATGCCTTGTGTATCACTCTGAACTCAGGCCTAAGTACCCGGAGTCACATCCACAGTATTATCATCTTTTCTAGGTTCATCCAACAGCGTATCTTCCAAAAAGGTCTGCACAGCTGCATCGATCATAGCCTCCCTAGTCTCTGTAAGGACCTAATACAAAATCGCCTAAGCAACCCCAAGAATCTCCTCATTTGTCTCCGCTCTGTCTCACCAACTCTAGCCTTATCTCAAGTGGTAGCCGCAGGCATCTCTGGTACACATGAATTATCCACCATTTCTAAAATCATGAACATGTTGGTGGACTTTAACTGATCCACATCACTCCTCAACGCACAAACAAAGGCATTTAAAGTCATCACCTCCTCGGTGGCTCCTTGGCCACGCTAACACACCACTATCCTAGCCACAAGGGAATCAATGGTAGCACTAAATAATGTCACACTATCATCATGGGTAGCCTAAATCATTCTCGGAATGGAGGCCTCAAGTATGGCAGCACAACCATTTGTAGAATAGGCAAGATGCCTCGAGTCATGCAGGCCGAGTGATTGTTATTTAGGAAATAGAAGCTCTGGGAGGAAATATAAGAATGTCAGAATGAACAACACTATAAATATCTAAAGGCCTAGGGCCTGGAGTAGGCAATGTTGCCTCTACATGTAGTGAGTGTGTGTCCACAACCGGGAAAGATTCCACCGGGCTGCTTTCTTGTTCTTCTATACCTCATCTTTCAATTACTCCACCTCTATTCTCCGGATATTATTAGAAACTGTGGGAATCACTTCCGCGTCCTTTTTTGCATCTATAAAAACTTGAGGGTTTTTAATATCTCGTTGATCAACATCTGTAAAGGAAGGGAAGTCTAGCATTACTTGTGTAACACCTCTAAAATGACTTAGGTGAAACTAGAGCCTAACACATGTGTAATGAGATTCTAAAGTCCTAAAATCGTTAATAATGATGTTTATAGTCCGTGTCTAAGGTTTGGTAAAGCTTGGAGGTCAAACGTTCAGTAACGTTCATGAGGTTCGAAAGGTTTGCCTTGAAACGTGCTTGTGTTCCTTAGTGTGTTTCATCAAGTTTTACGTGTTTTTTTTGGTTGAAATCGATGTGAGGGGTTCCTAGCATGTGAAAAAATATATTCGAGTTGGAAACGTCCGGGAAAAACTCCCCAAGGACTAACCAACGGGTCCTTGAGGAGGACCCAACTTTTAGCCAAAAGCTGTCAAAACTAGCCTCACCTATGGAAGGCAATCGACGCCCAGTAGGTCAGTCAAATCCCCGTAGGTGGAGGGAGTTGGTTGAAATTTAGGCTAGGGGAGTAAGATCCCATTTGGCAAGCCTTCGACCCAAACCACGGACCAGCAGTACGGTCCGTTGGTGGGTCGATGAGGCATCGATGGGTGGCCATCGATGAGACCTACAATTTTTGTGTGGGTCTTGGCCAACCCAAGGACATCATGGGGTTTTCACCTAGCCTTCCTAAAATTATTTTGACGGTTTCTTAAGGGTGATTTAAGTATTTTAAGTAGCTTTATAAGTCTATAACCCCTATTCAAGTCATTAATCAAAATTAAAACCCCCAACACTATTGAAGAACTCTCTACAACACCATTGAAACTTAAAAGGAGCTTGGAGCTTGGAGGGTGATTTCTCAATCAAATCTTCTCAAATTTGTGTTCTAGCATCAATTAATGTATGACTTTCATCCTTGAATCTCTTTTATTTAAGGATCCAATCTTCAAAGTGGTTTTCTAAGACTTTCTCAAAAGATGAACTTCTAAATTGTAATCTATGGGTTCTTACATAAAATTTTTTGAATTAATGTATTATGATTGAATTGAAGTTAATTTATGATGTTAGACTAAAAACTCTATGAACCCATGCAAATCATGAAAACCTAGTTTTGACTATTTTATGGGTGATTTGATCATGTCTCTATACTATCGAATTCTTATGTAGTTTTATTAGGGATATTGAATAATGAAAGAATTATGCTAGAATTGGAAGTAGGCTGTTTTAATTTGAGAAATGCATATTGTATTGTCTTGTATTCATTGTGTATTGTGATTATTGGATTGAACTTGTGACTGGCTATTGGTAAAAGCCTTTGTATATTGAGTTGGTTTAATTTTCTATGGATTGGAGTTGTGAGATTGAATTGGTGGTATGTTGACCTAACTTTCTCTATATTGTGTAGTATAGGGCTTAGATTATGATGATGGTTGGTATGGTCCAGTTATGGTGGCGGTGCTTATGTGTTATACTTGTGAAACAATGTGGCCTCGTCGACATTACTTTATGAATTATGGATTTATCATGTTATGACTTAAATATGTGAGTATTGTGACGATCTTGATGACTTATGTGCATATGTGAATTCAAAGTATGAGTTCTTCTACTTGATAATATGTGTCTTTTGTAGGCTAAAGTGAAGTCGTTGTGTGTATTACTTGATGTTGAAGTATGATGCTTCTTGATGGATTATATGAGACTTGTGATTACTTAGATTGATGATACTATAGTAGTGAATAGGGTGACCTATAGTTGACATTGGTTGTTCCGATGTACTTCTTGAAGGATATGTGATATGTGATATGGTGAAGTATGTGTGTGTCTTGTTTTGGTAGACTTGTGTCCCTTACTTGATACATGTAAAATGTGAATAAGGATTATTGACTTAGTATGCTAAAGCTTCTTAGTCTTGGATGTGTGGTTGACATGTGACGTTGAACATAGTTAAGAAGGTCCTTTATGTGGAACTTTCAATTGAGATAGAAGGTTATGATACCCATGAAGTTGAAAGTCATAATGGTATCCTTCTTGTGTGAATGGTGGACTTAGGGTTGGTTGGCTGGAACGGCAGGAAATCATCCTTAGGAAATTCATTGAGCTATTCTCTTAACCATTGTAGGTAGACTTAGTGGACCCTCTTTGATAAGGTGTAATGTGATTAGGTTATGAGGAAGCTATGGTACCTCTTCATATGCTCCTTTATCGAAATACTCTATGAGAACAAAGGCTAGAACCGAGTGAGTATGCTTGGAAAGTAGATCTAGCTAAGACGACATTAGAGAACAAAGAAACCCTTGATATTCCTTAACCATGTGCCTACATAAGATGTGTCCTAGTTCTACGATTGGCAAGTAAAAGACCCTTATCGGAGTAGTTTATGACTCCGGATTCCATGCATACCTAGGATGGACTATGTCGATTATTGTCTATTCTCATCATATGTGATACATGCTAGTGTTTGATAAGTACTATGAAGTTCAGGTAGTGGAATGTGATGTTATCTAGAAATTGCACAATTAGGTTTTGAAGATATTAGTGTGTGAGTACCGTAGGTCTTCTCCAATACTATTATGTGAATGTCATTGATTGTTGAATTTCTGTTATATGGACAAATGAAGATAATGACTTAAGTTAAAAAGCATGTTAATGAATAATTACTTATCTAGAGTAGCTTTAAGGATTGCCTAGTTAATGTGTGGAGGGGGCATATGTATGGTGTCTGCATGTCATACTTAGGGGAGTCTTAAGAGTAACTATAGGTAGGATAGTTAATTAATGTAATGAGAATAATCCTATCTTAGGTAGTCTAGAGGATCTCTTTGGTGTGTGTGAAGGGATTGTATGGGCGGTCGCTTCATAATTCACTCAAGTGAGACTTAGAATCACCATTGGTAGGAGGGTCTCATTTTTATGTGTTTTGATGTGTTATTGATGCTATGTTGTGATAAGTGGCTTGTATGTGAAGTCGGTATGACATGTGGTTCTTCTATATTATTATATGATGTTTTACTCAAAAAGAGCATATTTTATACAAATGTCCCTTATATCATAATTTTATGCATTATGCCATACTTAGTACATGCATTGTACTAATTCCATACATTTTGTCTATATATAAAGTTGTATGTGGAAGGTGAGAGGCGTTTTGAAGGAAAGCTTGGAAACTAGGACTCTTTCAAGCAAAGTTGGGGTATGTCCTAACTTGATTCGAGTACATTACTATCTTTAGATTTCTTTCATTCAAAGTATTGTAATAGACTATGTTTTCTATATTTTGATTGTATGGGTCGTGTCCCAAGTATACTTGAGTCTAAGATTGGCGTATGTTTAGACTTGTATTTTCTATCGTTTTATATGAAAGATGTTTTGAGATATTATTTGTGTGAAAAGTGTTAATTCCTCACTACTTTTCATACATGTATGAAATGAATGATGTCTAAGAGCTTGTACAAGACATCCGAGAGGTCAAGTACGCCGTTTTACGATTTGAGGGAATGTTATATCTTCCAGGGTGTGCTCTCGGGTTGTTACAGCTTGGCTCGCATGAGAATTTCTGAGAAATGATCATCCCCATGTTCAGCCTTGTCCCTACAATGAGGAGGCTTAGACAAACATCTTTGGAGTAGCGGAGGATAGACACATTTAGGGAGGGCATGATCGTGCTGCAGATGAATCCAAACCAATACCTCACAGCCACATTAAGGTCATTCTTCTCAATAGCTGCACCAATCTCAAGCCACATGGGAGTGTTGTCGATATCAGCGGAGCCAACAACTTCTTCATATTCTCCAGAGGCATCACCCTAATCTCGTTTTCACTGACATCCTTAAGTCTCCTGTTAAATCTTAGACACCATTTATGGTAACAATATCACACTGCACCCTTCCCCCGACAACCACTTAGTCAACCGACTTGAATTTACCTGTCGGCTTTTCCGTTGTGGCATCAATGCACTGTACACGATGTAGAACTTCCTAACTAAGCTTGGAATATACGAGCCATAGGGTGAAGATCTAGAATTTATGAGACTTTAGATAGCTTATAATCTCTCGATACATGTCGATCACTCCATCATTGGACAGACACTTCTCCACAATGATTGTCCTCAGTCCCTCAATCTTAAATATGTTCATAGAGCTTGTACTGGTGGTGCTAGGACCACTAATTATGCTAGAGCTGGAGGAAGAGTAATGGTGGTTTGAGAAGTCCTGATCCTAGATGGATCATTCATCTTTTTGAACCGTAACTCAGCCTTTTGTGCTTCTAACAATTCATCATCCTCGACCTCTGAAACAACAGCATTCTACTCTTTGTACGCCCCATCACTCTCAGAGACCGTGAGGTTAGTGGAATAGATATCATTACTATTGGAGCTGGACTCTGATGACGCAGGTGCCTTTCCTTTTCGCTTGCCTTTCCCACCAGTTGTGGGAAGTTTTGTGGCCTTGTCTTTGGATACAGCCGTATCCTCATTGATTTTTATCCCTTCTCCCATTTTTTGGGTCGACATGTCCGTACCAACTGTCTTTGGTCTAGCAATTTCTGCAAAAACATTAAGAAAAGTTAGAAACAAATCAACCAAATGCACAGAAAAATAGGTGTAGATAGACTCGTTGAACCATTCAGTGAGTAGTCAAATCTCTTTGGCAAGCTAGATCATGATTTCTTAAAGGATTGTCTTTAATATCTCAGAAATTTTTTTCATATGGGCGATGGAAAGGTTCGGTGAATCGCCGACAACATTCTGTGAGCAAGAATTAGCCTGTCGAAAGTTATAGTGCAATTAAGGTTTAGGGGTGCAGACAAAGGGCAATCATGAAGGACTTTCGACAAGTCATATAGTGCTTTCAGCGACCTCGGGCTTTCCGCAGAAGTTACAAAACAAACTACTCATTTAGCATGAAATTAATGAGGAACTTTGGCGAACCGCCGAGTGGTTCAGCGATAATGATCAAACGACCCAATATGTCTACTTTCAACTCAACTTCTTAAATTCAACCCCGCAACCCCCTATAACAAAATCAAAACATGCACTTATCAAATTAAGATCAGACCCTATACACCCCTGCCCCCGGGATACTCAGACTTTTATCGATTTGGCCAAATTTGGCCATTTGACAACTATTTACTTAAGAATGATGTCAATCGCTCCATCATTGGGAAAAATACGTCATTTGTCACAAATCATGACTACTAAGACTTTACCGCACTAGACCCAACAATATGCTAGCACAACCCCCACAAATTTTAACCAATTTTAAGGGATAAATTTATGGGATTCAACACTATAAACATTACATGTACGATTACCAAACTAATATAGGCACATACAAACCCAATTAAGAATAGAGAGGCCCAACACATGACTTCAAGATAAAATCAATTGGAAATGAGTACAAATTACTAAGAACAAATTTGGGGCTCGGAACACCAATCTTAATTGCCGCTCAAACAAGATTGAAATGATAGACAACAAAGTAATCCACGCTGAATCGATAATCAATGACTCAAATACAATAAAAATGCAAGATATTTTAAAAATACTAAGTGGGTGTGAGTTTGGGAAGATTAAAAGGGAGGGAAGATGAAAGAGATTTAAAGTTTAAACCTTTAACCTTTAAAAAACAACCTTTAATGTCAATTAAAATAAGATTGTAATGCTAGGCGGCAAAGTATTCCCAATTCGAGCACCAATCAGCAACTCAAACAGTAATAAATAATAAAATACACAGAAGACTAATCGGGTGTAAGTTTGAGAAATTCGAAAGTAAGGGAATGTAAAGAGTTTGGAAATTTAAACCTTTGGCCTTTTAAAATATTTCCAGTTCTTGCCCATTTGGCGACATTAGTCTTGTTCACCGACCCACTCGGCTACACGCCGAGTGTCCACTTACCTAGCTTAGTTTTACAAGACCTCCTGATAATGTGGTGGTCCAAACGGCTGCCTAGATCGCGATGGACGACCTAGTCATCGATTAGTCAAGTTGCTCTAGGGCTCGCTAAGTTTTACAGACTCCTATTTAAAATTGTCTTGAGTCCAATGGTTGACCAAGTTGGGCTCGCCGACCTCTTCGGTGATGCTACTTTTTGCTCGACAATCTCTACCTTTCTAACACATTCTACACTTCAACCCGCAAAATCAACACACCATTATATAAACCATAAAAAGAAATAAAAATAAAAATAGGGTTAACTCACAAGCAGCGCTTTAGTTAATGTCGTGTCACGACGCAAGTCCATACTCAAACCTCATTCTTGGGGTTAGCCATAGTATCATTAGGATAACCCCATTATTTTCTCGGGTTCATATGAGACGCGATACGAACCATTTGGATCTCCAAATGCTGGATCGATACTGAATAGGAGGTAAAGGTTTGGATAAGGGTCGACGCGACTTCTCTCATTTCTTTCAAAATCTTGTGTGACCCCTAAACTTTCTTGAGAATACGAGAAAGCATATCCTCTGACAGGACACCTTTTAAATTCATTGACTTTTGGAGCTCATGGGGAGGAACATACCTATCTTTCTTCCCATCCTTCGAATTGGTATTTCGATCCCTCCATTGTAGATCACAATCCTTTAAACCTTGGTTACCACCCTACCTTAGGTAGTTTGAACGATAATCACAACCTTGGTTGGCTAGGATAATACCTCATAATTGGCCTCATACAGATTAGCTCACCCAACACGCACGACATTGACACCTCAAGCACCGCTCCCGTGAATTATTTTGACAAAATTTCAGGTTGTGTCATGATCTTTGCCATATTCTGGTCACTATCTTGGTCTCTCTCTACCTTCTCTATTGTCGGTTTAAATGTTACAGGGGAGACCTAGTCTTCACGGGTATACCACGCCCGGTTTATGGTATTCATGCCATCCAAGAGCTGAGTTTCTATCACGTAAGGTTGTTGCATCAAATTTCTAGGAGAAAGTTGGTCAGCAACAAACTTAGTTACCGAGTAAAGACTGCGGTAAAAATATTGCAGCAACACGTTGAAAGGCAAGCCTTGAGTTGGGAATTCAAGCACCAACTTCTTGAATAGAAACCAAGTTTCATGAATTGGGTAGCCTTCGAGACACTTGAAGCTCTGAATGTTGTCACAAAGAGTCATCCTCGTCAATGGAGGGAAAAAACAAACTTTAAATGCTGTAACAACCCTAAAATGAAATAGGTTAACCTAGATCCTATCATGTCTTTTATGAGTTAGTAAGGTCTTAAAATGTTGAATATTAGCATCATAAGTCAGTTTGAAGTGTATGAAAGTCAAACGTCGAAGAACGACCAACAAATTCGGAAACTATTCTTTTGTGTGTACTAGTGTATACTTGTTTGTTGTGCATGTTTTTTAGGTGTTGTTTTGAGTATAAAATCAATATGACGTCCCTAGAACCTAGAGGATCATACCTAGGGTAAAAACGTCAGAGCACGACTCCCCAATGACCAACCAAAGTGTCCTTGAGGATGACCCAAACATGGGCTAAGAAAGCTGCCGGGGCAGCCCTTTTTTGAAGGTGGCTACACGTCGTACAACTGGCACTTGGGAGACTAAAATTTTCCTTGCGGAGTGGGCTGTTACGAGACTCGTAGCCTCAAAATAATTTCGAAAATCAAAATATGAAGTTAAATCCGCGACACGCAATGGCTGCCCAATGTTGGTCGCGTTATTTTCAAGTCAAATTAGACTTGGTTAAAAGGTCCAATAAGTTCAGGGGTCTTTTGGTTACTTTGGGGATTACTTATTTATGGTTATTGATTCATTTTAAACCCAAAAATTCACCAAGCAAACAAAACCCTCAACCAAAAATAAAAAACTCTCCATTTTCTTTCTCCAAAACCTCCATCGATGAAACTTTCAAGCTCCATGGAAGAGGGACAAATTGTCCATGTTTTTAATCCAATTTCTTAGTCTTTATACCAATAATGTATGGTGTTTAATGCTTTATTTTTATTCCAATCAAGGAGCCAATTCCAATGGCTTTTCAAAGATCTTTCAAAACCTTGAAATCCTATTTTGATTTTTAAGCATAGGTTCTTGCATGAAAAGGTTTAAATTGGTGTTTTATGAATTGATCAACGTTAATTGAATGTTTTAAGATCAAAAACTCTATGAACTCATGTATTCTATGAATTCCTTAATTTTTGCTCGAAAGTAGGTGAATTGATCATGGCTTAATCTTATTGAATTCATGTGTAGATTGTATTGTGATATTAAATTATGTATTGATTAATGTTAGAACAGTTCAGAGCCTCCTTATAATGTTGATATCTATATTTAGTATTGATTGATTTTTAATATGAATGAATTGTTGGCCTAGTCTTGTGTCACGATTGGGGTCTAGATCCTAGCCGAAACCGGCGTCGTTGATCTCTCAGAGGTCGCAGACAAGCATGCATACGTCATCATTACATCGTATAGGCTAATTTTAGCGGAAAATTTAAAACTTTTGTTTGCTTTGAAGTATACATAGACTTTATAGTAAGAATCGCATTATATCACATCAGTTCACCACAACCATCTAATAATGAGATATTCAAATGAAGGAAATAGTTCATAACTACATTAATATAAAGTTGCCAAAATGGCACCAATACGACGTTTGAAAAAAAGTAAGAAAGAAACGCTAGTGGAACATCCTCCACTACCTCATGCCTACGTCTAAGCTAGAATATAAGAGATAAGCATCCTCGAAAGAATGAGGGCATACCAAGTTCGGATGAATGCTCCACGTCCGAATAGCTTCAACATAGTCTCGTAAACTCTAGCGTCCGCCTGCACCTGCATCTAAAAGTAAAGGGTTGTATGGGATTAGTACACACGTGTACTAATTATGGGTGTATGCAAGTATACACCATGGACTTGCATGATTAAGAAGAGCTCTCTCCGAACGATATGAGTTATGGATATCCAAGTCAGTTGGACTTGCAAAATTAGATTAGGAAAGTCATACTATGAGAGTAACATGCATCATCATTCTTTTCATATTGCAAACAACACATAACATACTTCAATTAGCACATACATATATCATATATCATTTGTTCATATGCCATGAGACCTTGGAATCACGGACTTATCATTAGGACTTTCCAAATGAGTGTTCAACATATGGGACCTCAACTAGGGAGCCTTCTTTAGCAAACACAGAGCCTGCTTCATTCATTCATACGTACTTCATTTTTCATTCATTTATATACCTAGGATGTTGTTTAAGACTCTCTTCAGGTTCACTGTGCAATGACTAAGAATGACCTAGTGTCATTACTTGAGTCTAGCACCTCTTTATTATCCTATCCAAACACCTTTGGTATCATTCATTTCATTGTGTGCATTACTTGAGGCTGGCCTCATTCTTTCTTTGGGAACTTTAACTTTAACTGACAAATATCATGTGAGCTCCATGAAATCCAGTGTCTACCCCACACCGAAAAGAGGTGGAATCACCGGCCAAAGTGAAACCAAAACATGCTAGCGTATATAGGGAATTGAACCCTGCTAGATCCCTATGTTGGTTGCATAGGTTCAAAGACTAGGAGATATAAGGAGACCCATACCCGCCTAAATAAACAGTCTCATCTCATAAGATTAACACGAACCTCTGCCTTCCCAAAAGAAAGAATCGCGACTCATGATTTCTCATCTCATCATTAGTATTAAGTGTGTATTAATCTCAATACTTTCGTTAGAGTGTTTCTTATAGACTGGTCCCTTTATTAATCTTACACTCTCTTAGGTGAGTACGGTTTTTGGTAACATTTACTTAGGCTCATTTGAGATTGATCTCGTCTTTCATATTAGCCTCTTATCATGTTGTCACCACATTCATGAACTTTAACATATTAGCTCTTCATAATTACTCACCCCTTTACGTGAATGTTCATTTCATCATATGCCAATGCACTTGGCCTTTTAGTGGTTTTCACACTCTTACTTAACCCTCCTAGGGTCACATCATTTCGTCACATATATCTTAGGTTCACTTATTTTTAAACGTACGTTGGACTTACGAACCCATACATACAAGCCATGAGGCTTCATTCATAATTCGTCTAAGTGACTCATACTTACCTAAGATTATGTGGTACAAGACTTATGCATCTTGTAAATGCCAAGGTCTCGAGTGCAATCCCTATGGGCAAC
The DNA here is from genome assembly GCA_016801875.1 of Solanum sitiens. Taxonomy (NCBI): domain Eukaryota; kingdom Viridiplantae; phylum Streptophyta; class Magnoliopsida; order Solanales; family Solanaceae; genus Solanum; species Solanum sitiens. The sequence continues at coordinate 53,991 of JABWTJ010000418.1, read as the reverse complement.
ATTCATTAAATATTTATTCACGTAAGACTTATGTATCAATACGGAGTTGGGCAAGGAAACCCGATTTCAAATCCCTTGAGCAACACTTAGTCTTATATTTAATTTTGATTTAGAAATTTCAGTTCGGGGACCCGAGGATGTGGGATCGATCCCCCACAACCTCATTTTATTATTCTTTAATTTTTTTCTCCTAACTCCCTCACCTATCCGAGAGGTTGTGGGTTCGATCCCCACACACTCATTTTAGTTATTTTTCCCTATTTTATTTCTCCACTTGAGCCTCACCCCATTTCGAATCCCCCTTACCTCATTCTTTTTCTTGAATTTTTCAGTAGCTTTCATATTTTGAGGTCTTGAGTTCAATCCCTAATGACCTCACCTCTAAAAAAAAAATTTAAAAATCAAACTCCTCCACACTGCCCATGCCGAGACCAATTTTCAGATTTCTGGAAATTTGGTCATCCTTTCAATCCACTTTTCTCAACATGTATACGTTAGATTTTTATGGCAAATTCTTTAGTCATTTTGTACATTATTATATGCATTATTTCCAAGTAATTTTATACAAACACACAAGGTTTTAACATGCTATTTTCATGCTCCAAACCATGCCAAGAACACGGCTGCACACACATTTTGCACACGTTTATCATCACATAATTCCGAACATACATACATGAACATAATCATCACGAAAACACTTTACATTCCTAAATTCTACCAGCAATCATACCCAACCTACAACAATCGATGGGAGCTAGTGACAGGGACATGCAAAGGGGAACATTACTAGTTTTTGAATTAGAATTCGACTGAATCTTAGGGGTCTCTTGGGAAAGGGACGAAGAGGAAGAAAACGCACACCTTTTTCGTCATTTAACACCTTTCAAACCTGATCTCAAGTTCTGCCAACTTCCACGAAAAACAAATGCTTCTCCAACAAAAACTCACGCGCAAACCATTTGAAAAATGATTTCGCTTTTCATTTTTAGTTTAGTTTTTCTTTTGAGTTTTAGTGTACAAGTTCTTCAAGAGTGATGAACTTTAATTTTTTCTTCTTTTTTTATGATGATGAACGTGAGAAAGAGTTTGCAGAGACGTGAGAATGAGAGTGGAGAGAGATGGGAGTAAGTGTAGGAGTAGGAGTTTTAGTTGAAGACTTAGTCAAACTAGGACTCCTTGCCATTTATTATTAAAAAACTGATTTTTTAAAGGCTTTGGTGAAATGAATAATCATGCCCTTACTTAAATCAGATAATTAATATAAATTAATTAGATTTAACATTGCTTCCACCCAAGATCGAACCCGGGTGAAGTTTAACTCGCGAAAAGGGTCAAATTCTGGTCAACCCTACCCAAATTGTCCGTTACTCACATTAATTAATTAATTAATTAAATCTCTAGGGTAATTACGATACTACCCTTAGCCTTCAAAATACCATTTTAACCCTAGACCCTCCAAACTTAAGATTACCCCTTTCAAGTCCGGTTAAGACTCATTCGGGTGAATGTTAATATTCAGGTGCCCTACATGGCTGCACCCAACCTTGCCTAGCTCAACTAACTCACCAAGTTGGTTGACTTAGTTGGTGCATAGGTTCAGAGGTCTGGTTCCACGCGCATCAATCCGTGTGAACCCGGTCTAATCTAGGCATTCTAGGTACGTTTAGGCATTACTTAGCATAGTCATTTTCGGGTTGTTACATTATCCCCCCCTTAGGAACATTCGTCCCCGAATGACACTTCTAATTATCTAGCACAATGCCAGTCATATCATAGCATAAGTACTTTACACAGTCAAGCAATAGCAATAAAGAATAGAGGATATAAGAAAACTTAGACTTAAGAGTAGGAAGTCTAACCTCAAGAGCTGAAAAGATGAGGATAGAGGGATCTCATATCAGCCTCGGCCTCCCACGTACCACCCTCAATAAGATGCTTCCTTCACAATACCTTCACTGTGGCAACCTCCTTGTTTTTCAGCCGCTTCACCTACCAGTCTAAAATCTGAACAGGAACCTCCTCATAGGACAAGTCATCATCAACCCCCAACCTTCTACAGGCAGAATCGATGCTGGATCACCAAGGCACTTCTTTAACAAAGAGACATGAAAGACTGGATTAATAGAAGCTAGCTCCAAAGGCAACGCCAACTCATAGGCCACCTCAACCACACGCTGTAGAATCTCGTATGGCCCAACGTACCTCGGACTCAACTTCCCCTTCCTACCAAACCTCATCACCCCCTTAATGGGTGATATCTTCAAGTAGACCTGGTCACCAACATCAAACTCTAAGGGCCGCTTCCTGTTATCAACATAAGACTTCTGCCGACTGTAAGCAGTAGACAACCTGTCCCAAATCACCCTGACCTTCTCTAAGGCCTCATGAATGATCTCTAGACCAAAAATGGATGACTCTCCAACCTCGAACCACGCAATTGGAGACCTACACCTCCTACCATACAGTGCCTCAAACGGTGCCATCCCAATGCTGGAGTGATAGCTGTTATTATACGAGAACTCTATCAATGGCAGATGGTCGTCCCAACTACCTCTGAAGTCGATCACACACGCCCTAAACATGTCCTCCAATGTCTGAATGGTGCACTCTGCCTGCCCATCTGTCTGAGGATGGAAGGCAGTACTGAGCTTTACCTGTGTGCCTAAGTTCTTCTGGAAGGATCTCCAGAAATGCAAAGTGAACTGAGCTCCTCTATCCAAAATGATAGACAAAGGAATCCTATGCCACCTCACAATCTCATCAATGTAGAGTCTCGCATAATCCTCGGCCCTGTAAGTAGAATTCAGAGGGATAAAGTGGGCAGACTTAGTCATCCTGTCCACAATAACCCATATGGAGTCATGCTGTCTCATAGTCCTAGGAAGACCAACCACGAAGTCCATGTTAATGGCCTCCCACTTCCAAGTCGGAACCTCAATGATCTGAGTGAGAACACCAGGCTTAAGGTGCTCCGCCTTAACCTGCTGACAATTAGGACACCTGGCCATATTTTCAGCAATGTCCTTCTTCATGTCATCCCACCAATAGATATGCTTGAGGTCATGATACATCTTGGTGGAACCTGGATGTATCGAATACCTGGAACCAAGGGCCTCTGCAACAATCTTGGTTCGCAAATCATCCACGTCTAGTACACACAGCCTGTCCTGGTATCTAAGTATGCCGTCACCTCCCAAAGCAAATGACTCATTCATCTTTACCAGCAGTGAGTCCTTCAACTCCATCAACACAGGATCAAGTTGCTGACCTTTCTTGACTTCAAATACCAAGGATGATTCAGAACTAGGATGAACTGAAACACCCCCACTAGTAGAAGCAATCAACCGCACACCCAGTCTGGACAGTCTGTGTACATCCTTCACCAACTCCTTCTTTCCATCATCAACGTGGGATGTAATCCCCATGCTCAACCTGCTCAAAGCATCAGCTACAATGCCTTCCCTGGATGGTAGTGGACACTCATGTCATAGTCCTTCAATAGCTCCAACCATCTCCGCTGACGTAGAATCAACTCCCTCTTCGTGAACACGTACTGGAGACTCTTGTGGTCTGTGAACACATCCACATGCACTCCGTACAACTAGTGCCTCCACAGCTTCAATGCAAACACCACAACTGCCAACTCCAGGTCATGAGTGGGATAATTCTTCTCATGAACCTTGAACTGTCTGGACGCGTAGGCTATCACATTACCACCCTGCATAAGAACATAACCCAAACCAACCCTAGATGCGTCACAATAAACAATATAATTCTCACCACATTTAGGCAACGTAAGCACTGGGGCTGAAGTGAGCATGTCCTTGAGCTACTAGAAGCTCTTCTCAGAGGTCTCCGCCCATTCGAACTTGGCTTTCTTCTTAGTCAAAGTTGTCAGTGGGGTAGCAAAGGAAGAAAAACCCTCCACGAACCTGCAGTATTAATCAGCCAATCCTAGAAAGGTACGGATATCGGTGGGAGTAAGAGGTCTTGGCCAACTCTTAACAGCCTCAGTCTTCCTGGGGTCCACCTATACACCCTGATCGAACATAACATGACCCAGGAAGGTCACTGATCTAAGCCAGAATTCACACTTGCTGAATTTCGCATACAGCTGATGTTCTCTAAGTACCTGCAAGGTTAGTCTCAAATGTTGTTCATGCTCTTCCTTGGTCTTAGAGTAGATGAGGATGTCATCAATGAATACTATGATAAAAGAATCAAGGTATTCATGGAAGACTCGGTTCATGAGGTCCATAAATGCAGCTGGTGCATTAGTGAGACCAAATGACATAACTAGGAACTCATAATGACCATAACGGGTATGAAAGGCTGTCTTTGGGATATTTTCATCCCTAACCCTAAGCTGATGATACCTGGAACAAAGATCAATCTTCGAGAAGAAACTAGACCCTTGGAGCTGATCGAATAAGTCACCTATTCTGTGAAGTGGATACTTTTTCTTTATAGTGACTTTGTTGAGCTTCCGATAATCGATACACATTCTAAGGGTTCCATCCTTCTTTTTCACAAACAGCACTGGAACGCCCCAAGGGGATATGATCGGCTGGATGAAGCCCTTATCAGTGAGATTTTTTAACTGCAGCTTCAACTCTTTGAGTTCAGCGAGCCATTTGGTAGGGAGGAATTGAAATCGGTTTGGTATCATGATCTAGGTCGATACCAAAATCAATCTCTCGAGGGGGAGGGACTCTAGGCAAATCATCGGGGAAAACATCTTGGAACTCATGCACTACAGGCACAGAGTCTATGGAAGGAATGTCATGATCCAGATCATTGACACTCACAAGATGGCATAACAATCCCTTGGACATCATTTTATTAGCTTTTAGGTTCGATATCAAGGGACTTGAACGACTCGAATTGTACCCCTCCCAGAACATCTCCACTTCATTAGGGAAATAGAATCTCACAACCCTACTACGGCAATCCATGAAGGCATAACATTTATGGAGCAAGTCCATACCAAGTATAATATCGAAGTCATTCATGGGTAACTCAACAAGGTCTGCACACGTAGTCTTACCACATACTACTATTGGGCAGTCTTTATGAACCCTCTCAGCTCTCACATTTTCTCCAAAGGGAGTACTAACTACAATAGGATCATGCAAAACCTCAGGTAGTGTTTCAAAAGTAAGAGCAAGAAAGGGAGTCACAAAAGAAAGCGTAGACCCTGGATCAAGTAAAGCATAAACAGAGGTTGAGAAGACTTGTAGCATACCTGTGGCCACATCAGCAGACTTCTTCTACTCCTCTCTGCCCTTCAAGGCGTAGAATCTGTTCCTCTTAGGAGGCTCGGCTGCAGTAGCATACTGGGGATCAGGCCTGTAATACCTCAAAAATAGCTTAGGTGCTCTAGAGCCTAATATTTTGGTATTTGTGTTCTAATGTCCTAAATATGCCTAAAATATAGTATATAGGCAGTAGCTAAAATATTAGAGGTGTTGGAAGTCAAACGTCAAGGGATGACTAAGACGTTTGACGACTAAGTCACCAAAATGTCTAAAATGTGGTTATATGTGTGTTTCATGGTGTTTTAAGGTTCTTAATAGAGTTAATATAGCATGTATAGGCAGTGGTTAAAGTTTCTTGAAGTTTGGAGGTCAAACTTCCAAGAACGTCCAAGGCGTTCGAAAGATATGCCTTGAGTGGACCTTGTACGTCTAGGCGAGTTTCATCGAGTTTTACGTGTTTGTTTTGGATGAATTTTATGTGAGATGTGTTAAACTTATAGAAGATCGTATTTGGGTTGTAAACGTCTGGGAAATTATCCCCAACGACCATCAAAGGGTCCTTGAAGAAGGACCCAAAATCAGTGTGCAGGGTGTCCCAGGCAGACCTTGGCGACGGAGCAGTCAACGGCCAGTCGTGGCTATGACGCACCATCACAGGGTCCCATCATGGGGGACTTAGCCTTGGGTGAAGGATGGAACTTTGGACAGACATTGTAGATACCAACGGAGGGCTGTGATGCCCCGTTGTGGCCGTGACGCCTCGTCAAGGGCAGGCGTCGAGAGGCTGTCTCCTGCGCGCAGGTGCTGCTGCCAATTAAGGGGTGAATTGGTAAATTCACCCCAGTTCTAAATTTAATGTTGGACGGTTATTTTAGTGTCTTATGGGTATTTTAATTAACTATATAAGTAGTGAACACCCTAAAGACTTCATTCTTCCAAATTGAAAACCCAAAACACTTAGAAAATATCCCAAACCTCCATTGAAGACCCTATTGAAGAAGCAGCTTGGTGAGGGTTTTTGTGTCAAAATTCTTCATCAAAGTGAATAATTATCATCCTTGAGTTATGGCTTTTGATCCTTGAAACTTATTTCATCAAGGAGCCCAATCCTCAAAATATTTTACAAAGTTTTCTAGAGTGAATTGTCCAATTTCGGGATTCTGCCATGGGTTCTTGCATTAATGATTTCTAGACATTGAATTATGATCTAATTGATATTGTATTGATGATTTCAGCATAAATTACCTATGAACCCATGTAAATTGATGAACCCTAGTTTTGACTACTTATTTGGTTACTTGATATTAAGTTAATATTGTTGAATTGTTGTGTAGTTTCTTATGGATTTATAATGATATAAGAATTGTATTCAATTGATATCTAATTTATCTTAGATTATTAAACCTAGATTAAACTGATGTAGATTTATTGAGTCTTATGGTAGGCCATGGGTAAGGGCCTTGTGATGTTGAATTGGTTGTTTTGTCATTGAATTGAAGTGTGGATGAGGGAATGAAGGTATGCTGCCCGGTTTTCCTTAATTTGATATTATTTATACTTTGATATTATTGTGACTGGTATGGTCCACTTATGGTGGCGGTGTTATGTGTTTTACTTGCAATTGACGTGGCCTTGTCGGCGTTACTTTATGCGATATTATGAGCATGGCCTTATTGGAAACTACTTGAAGTTATTTGGATATTTGTGTAGTGTGATTATGTGAAGCATGACATTACCTATCTACATGTGAAGTTATATAGTCATGCATGTATTCTTCTAGTTATGTTGCCTTAAGTGATCATGTTAGACTTTGACTTGACATTATGAGTGTAGTGTTAGGTTAAGTCTTGGTTATTCCTACTTGACTTTATGAGTCTATGAGGAGTATATTAATGATGTTATGAAGATATATAGGGTGACTTGAAGATGTTAGGTTGTTTTAGAGGTTTTTCTAGAATGACTTGTGTTATGTGTTAAAAGTGAAATATGTGATGTCTTCTCTTGGTTGACTTGTATCTCTTGCTTGATGTATATATGATTATGGATATGTGATGTATTGATTTAGGGTGTTATAACTTTTAGTATTGAATGTATGAATGACATGTGACTTTAAATGATGTTATGAGAGTCTCTTATGTGCAAACCTTGACTTAAGGGTAAGGTTAAGATTTTTGAAGTGTAAGCCGAAATGGTATCCTTCAAAGTAAAGCAATGATGGACTTATGGTTAGTTGTCTGGAATGGCATCATATTAACACTTAGTAAAGTCATCATGAGCTTCTTATCGCCATTGTGAGGTAGCCCTAGTGGACCTTCCTTGGTAGGGTAAATGTAATTGGGTTATGAACTAGATATGAAACCCTTTTATATAAACCTAATGTATGAAATACTCTATGAGAAAGAAGGCTAGCACCGAGTGAGTATGGCAAGGGAAGTAGTTCTAGTTAAGTATGAGACTAGAATACAAAGAAGCCCTTCATATTCCTTAACCATGTGCCTACATGGGATGTGTCCAAGTTCTACCATTGGCAAGTAGAACAACCTCATCGGAGTAGGATAGAACTCCGAATTCCATGTCTTGCTACCATTGTCTATGTCGGTTATTGCCTATTCTCATCATGTGGAATACCTATTAGTATTAGATAAGTTAATGAGGTTTAGGTGGTGGTATGGGACACTATCTAGACATTGCACAATAGGCTTTGAAGGTGTTATGTGGAGTTTCCTAGGTCTTGCTCAAGACCCTTATGTGAGTGTCTTATGTGATGCATTATGTGAGTGTCTTATGGGATGTATTTTGTGAGTGTCTTATGTGATGTATGAGTCTTAATGAACTAATGAACGAATGACCTATGTTAGTAACTATGTAAATGAATGAGAACCTAATCTAAAGTGGCTTAAGCATTCCTTAGCTAAAGTGTGAGGAGGGTATGGAAGGATGATCTCTTCATGTCTTGTCTTTGGAAGTCTTGAGGATGACTCTAGTTAGGGAAGTTGGTTAATCTTGTTGACATGATGTAAGCCTTAGGTAGTCTTAAGGACTATTTAGGTAATCTTGAAGAGGTCACTATGGATGTTATCTTCTTGATTTACTTAAGTAGGTCTTTTGATAGCGTTTGGGTAGAGAATGTCATATCACCTATGGTTGGTGATTTAGTGAGAATAATTATACTATAAGGAGTCCATAGGATCACTTGAGTGTGTGTGTAAGGGATTGTATGGGCGGTTCCTTCACATCTTAGTCATGGGAGACTTAGGATTCATGATTGGTAGATAAATCTCACAATGATGTTTATGATTGCTTTGTAAGTATGTATGTAACTCATTGTAGGTAATCTATAGAGGGTGTATGGGCAGTCTCTCTTTGTGTGACTTAAGTGAATCTTAGGATGACTTTATGTGAGGGAATTACATGCTAGAAGTTGGTTATTAAAGGAGTTAAAAAGTCACTGAAACAGTGAAGTCAATTCACTGTAAAGTGAATTTAACTTACTATAAAGTGATGCCTAAATTGGTATTCTTGATTAATTTCTTTCTTATGTGCTTCTAAATGGATTAATGATGTTATTATGATTAAAATATGATTTCTATAATGAAGAGATGCACATTTCCAATAAAGTCCATTTTTATGATTTTTATGCATATGACATACTTAGTACATGTGGTTGTACTAATTCCTTGCTTTTATCTATTTTTAGTTCTTAATAGGTGAAGGGCTTGTGAAGTGAAGACTTGGATATAGAAGGATCTTCCAAGAAGAAGTTTAAGTATGTCCTCACTTGACTCGAGGGCATATGTCTTTTATGTTTTCTTTGAAGTATTGTAATAGACTATGTCTTTTTATTTTCGTATTGAAGTATGGGTCGTGTCCCAAGTATTCTTGTGTCTAAGACGATGAGATTGAGACTTAGTATTTTCTATTACTTTTATATGAAAGGGATTTTTAAAGACTATGTTATTTTTGTGAAAAGTTTTAATTCCGCACTACTTTTCACTATGTATATGCGATGAATGATATGAAAGAGGCTTGTCTTAGAACTCCGAGAGTTCGACGACGCCGGTTACAATCCAAGATTGTACCCTATCTTATAGGGTATGGCTTTGGTATGTGACAAGCTTGGTGTCAGATCATAGGTTGGTGAAAGTTGTTTTAGGAATCAAAAAGTCTCATCAAGTCACGTCTAGTAGAGTCTTGACCATCGGTGTGAGTCACGACACATCTATGGGCAAGAGGCTATAGGACGATAGAGTTTTCCTTCTTTTCTACTCCTATGTCGTGTCGTAGAGTAAATGTTGTGATTATCCTTCTTATGTGTTTCCTTGTGTTTCTAGGAGATAAATACTAGAAGGATGGCTGCTAGAAAGTTGGAAAAAGAGAGGGTGAATGAGGAGATTCCTCCTCAAGTTGAGAAAGTTGAGCAAGTTCTTCGAGGTGCTCAAGTGCCTCCCCAAGGTGATCATGTTCCTAATGTGGGTGGAGGTAACGAGGTTCCGGTGGTTCATCCGGAGTTGACTACTCAAGAGATTAGAGAGGCTTTGATGGCTTTAGCTCAAGCCGTAACTACTCAAATCAATTTGAGTATGATGCCTAGGGTTGTGGAGAGCACTATGACTTCTAGGTTGAGAGACTTTGTGAGGATGAATCCTCCTATCTTTCTTGGATCTAAAGTAGATGAGGATCCCCAAGAGTTCCTTGATGGTGTGTACAAGGTGTTGAGTGATATGGGTGTTACATCTAGAGAGAAGGCGGAATTGGCTTCATACCAATTGAGGGATGTTTCTCAAATTTGGTATACTCAATGGAAGGGTAATAGGCCGGAGGATTCGGGTCCTATTGAGTGGGAAGAGTTTAAGGGAGCTTTTCTTGGCAAGTACTTTCCCCGAGAGAGGAGAGAAGTCAAGGTGGAGGAGTTTATCAATCTCAAGCAAGACAATATGAGTGTTGAGGAGTACTCTTTTGAAATTCTCAACATTGTCTAGGTATGCTCCTTCTCTTGTGTCCAATCCAAGGGATGAAATGAATCGCTTTTGTACCGGAGTAGCAGACTTAGTGAATGAAGAATATCGTACCGCTATGCTTCATGATGATATGACCCTATCTAGACTCATGGTGTATGCACAATCTATTGAAGAGTCTAAACTTAGGAGGATGGCTAGAAGTTTGAAAAGGAGTGTTGCTAGTGATCAAGAGCAACCTAGGTTCAAGAAAAGAGTTCAATCTCAAGAAGAGCTTAGGAGGACTAAGATGAGGTTTGAGAAAGGAGGTAGTTCCAAGGATGACAAACCTACTTGTGTCAATTGTGGCAAGAAACACTATGGTGAGTGTCTATGGGGTACCGGGAATTGCTTTGGTTGTGGTAAGGAAGGACATAAGGCTAGGGATTGTCCTACTATTGCTTCTAGAGGTAGAGAGGGTAAGCAAGTTGCTCCTAGTGTTTCAAAGAAAGATACTCCAACTAAGAGGCATTTCTATGCACTCCGTACTAGAGTTGAAAAAACGGATGAGAATGAGGGTGATGATGATGTTGGTAAGTTCTCTTTCTTTTTTTAAGATTTGAGTTCCTTCTAAGTGGGGGAGTATGGTTTGTAGATGGGATAGAAGTTCTTGAATTTGTTGCTTGTGCATGATGTATAGGAGTTTGGTTGAAATTGAATTTCATTTACTTCTTGCATTGTGTGTTTTACGAAGCATTGATTTAATTGTAAGAGGTGTTTATATGATGTTACTTTGCATATTAGCATGTTTATATCGTGAATTGTCAAAAATTTGAACTTTTGAAAAATTACTTTAAAAAAAAAGTCTTAAAAATCACTGTTGCTCTATAAACTCCATGCTGCCGTATTTTTGAGAAAATGACTAATTGATTGTTTTGCCTAAAAATATTGTAATGTGGTTAAAACTGATATATATGAGTAGTGTATTGAGTATAAAATGAGTTTTTACAATTTTGAATAAAGCATGTGAGTTTTGTAGCTTAACGAGTTATAGAATTGTCTTCTAGTTTCTTGTTGTGTTGCGAATATCTTGACTATGTGAAGTTGATGTTTGCCTCTTGGATATGTGTTGTAGGGTTTGGTTATGTGCGGCTAGTTGAGTCTCTTATCTTGGAAGTGTTCAGTGAATGGCAAGTGTCATTCGAGGACGAATGTTGTCCAAGTGGGGGAGATTGTAATACCTCAAAAATAGCTTAGGTGATCTAGAGCCTAATATGTTGGTCTTGGTGTTGTAATGTCCTAAATATGCCTAAAATATAGTATATAGGCAGCAGCTAAAATATTAGAGGTGTTGGAAGTCAAACATCAAGGGATGACTAAGACGTTTGACGACTAAGTCACCAAAATGTCTAAAATGTGCTTATATGTTCTTATGTGTGTTTAATGGTGTTTTGATATTCTTAATAGAGTTAATATAGCATGTATAGGCAGTGGTTAAAGTTTCGTGAAGTTTGGAGGTCAAACGACCAAGAACGTCCAAGGCGTTCGAAAGATATGCCTTGAGTCGACCTTGTACGTCTAGGCGAGTTTCGTTGAGTTTTACGTGTTCGTTTTGGAAGAATTTTATGTGAGATGTTTAAACTTATAGAATACTGTATTTGGGTTGTAAACGTCCGGGAAATTATCCCCAAGGACCATCTAAGGGTCCTTGAAGAAGGACCCAAAATCAGTGTGCAGGCTGTCCCAGGCAGACCTTGGCGACGGAGCAGTCAACGGCCAGTCGTGTCTGTGACGCCCCGTCACAGGGTCCCTTCGTGTGCGAATTAGCCTTGGGTGAAGTATGGAACTTTTGACAGCCACTGTAGCCACCAACGGAGGGCTGTGATGCCCCGTTGTGGCCGTGACGCCCCGTCAAGGGCAGGCGTCGAGAGGCTGTCTCCTGCGCGCAGGTGCTGCTGCCAATAAAGGGGTGAATTGGTACATTCACCCCACTTCTAAATATAATGTTGGAAGGTTATTTGAGGGTCTTATGGGTATTTTAATTAACTATATAAGTAGTTAACAACCTAAACACTTCATTCTTTCAAATTGAAAACCCAAAACACTTAGAGAATATCCCAAACCTCCATTGAAGACCCTATTGAAGAGGCAGCTTGGTGAGGGTTTTTGTGTCGAAATTCTTCATCAAAGTGAAGAATTATCATCCTTGAGGTATGGCTTTTTATCCTTGAAACTTATTTCATCAAGGAGACCAATCCTCAAAATGTTTTACAAAGTTTTCTTAAGTGAATTATCCAATTCGGGATTCTACCATGGGTTCTTGCATAAATGATTTCTAAACGTTGAATTATGATCTAATTGATATTGTATTGATGATTTCAGCATAAATTACCTATGAACCCATGTAAATTGATGAAACCTAGTTTTGGCTACTTATTGGGTTACTTGATATTAAGCTAATATTGTTGAATTGTGGTGTAGTTTCTTATGGGCTTTCTAATGATATAAGAATTGTATTCAGTTGATATCTAATTGATCTTAGATTGTTAAACCTAGATTGAATTGATGTAGATTCATTGAGTCTTATGGTTATTGCTTTGAATTATTGTTCATGGCCATGGGTAAGGGCCTTGTGATGTTGAATTGGTTGATTTGTCATTAAAATTGAAGTGTGGATGAGGGAATGAAGGTATGCTGCCCGGTTTTCCTTAATTTGATATTATTTATACTTTGATATTATTGTGATTGGTATGATGGCGGTGTTATGTGTTTTACATGCAATTGATGTGGCCTTGTCGGCGTTACTTTGTGCAATATTATGAGCATGGCCTTATTGGCAACTACTTGAAGTTATGTGGCTATTTGTGTAGTTTGATTATGTGAAGCATGACATTACCTATCTACATGTGAATTTATATAGTCATGTATGTATTCTTCTAGTTATGTTGCCTTAAGTGATCATGTTAGACTTTGACTTGACATTATGAGTGTAGTGTTAGGTTAAGTCTTGGTTATTCCTACTTGACTTTACGAGTCTATGAGGATTATATTAATGATGTTATGATGATATATAGGGTGACTTGAAGATGTTAGGTTGTTTTAGAGGTGTTTCTAGAATGACTTGTATTATGTGTTAAAAGTGAAGTATGTGATGTCTTGTTCTTGGTTGACTTGTATCTCTTGCTTGATGTATATATGATTATGGATATGTGATGTATTGATTTAGGGTGTTATAACTCTTAGTCTTGAATGTATCAATGACATGTGACTTTAAATGATGCTATGAGAGTCTCTTATGTGCAAACCTTGACTTAAGGGTAAGGTTAAGATTGTTGAAGTGTAAGCTGTAATGGTATCCTTAAAAGTAAAGGAATGATGGACTTAAGGTTAGTTGGCTTCAACGGCATCATATTAACACTTAGGAAAGTCATCATGAGCTTCTTATCGCCATTGTGAGGTAGCCCTAGTGGACCTTCCTTGGTAGGGTAAATGTAATTGGGTTATGAACTAGATATGAAACCCTTTTATGTAAACCTAATGTATGAAATACTCTATGAGAAAGAAGTCTAGCACCGAGTGAGTATGGCAATGTAAGTAGTTCTAGTTAAGTATGAGACTAGAATACAAAGAAACCCTTCATATTCCTTAACCATGTGCCTACATGGGATGTGTCCAAGTTCTACCATTGGCAAGTAGAACAACCTCATCGGAGTAGGATAGAACTCCAGATTCCATGTCTTGCTACCATGGTCTATGTCGGTTATTGCCTATTCTCATCATATGGAATACCTATTAGCATTAGATAAGTTTATGAGGTTTAGGTGGTGGTATGGGATGCTATCTAGACATTGCACAATAGGCTTTGAAGGTGTTATGTGGAGTTTCCTAGGTCTTTTCCAAGACCATTATGTGAGTGTCTTATGTGATGCATTATGTGAGTGTCTTATGGTATGCATTATGTGAGTGTCTTATGTGATGTATGAGTCTTAATGAACTAATGACCTATGTTAGTAACTATTTAAATGAATGAGTACCTAATCTAAAGTGGCTTAAGCATTCCTTAGCTAAAGTGTGAGGAGGGCATGGAAGGATGATCTCTTCATGTCTTATCTTTGGAAGTCTTGAGGATGACTCTAGTTAGGGAAGTTGGTTAATCTTGTTGACATGATCTAAGCCTTAGGTAGTCTTAAGGACTATTTAGGTAATCTTGAAGAGGTCACTATGGACGTTATCTTCTTGATTTACTTAAGTAGGTCTTTTGATAGCCTTTGGGTAGAGAATGTCATATCACCTATGGTTGGTGATTTAGTGAGAATAATTCTACTATAAGGAGTCCATTGGATCACTTGAGTGTGTGTGTAAGGGATAGTATGGGCGGTTCCTTCACATCTTACTCATGGGAGACTTAGGATTCATGATTGGTAGAGAAATCTCACAATGATGTTTATGATTGCTTTGTAAGTATGTATGTAACTCTTTGTAGGTAATCTTAAGGGTCGTTTAGGCACATCTAGAGAGGGTGTATAGGCGGTCTCTCTTTGTGTGACTTAAGTGAATCTTAGGATGACTTTAAGTGAGGGAATTACATGATAGAAGTTGGTTATTAAAGGAGTTAGAAAGTCACTGAAACAGTGAAATCAATTCACTGTAAAGTGAATTGAACTTACTGTAAAGTGATGCCTAAATTGGTATTCTTGATTAATTGATTTCTTATGTGTTTCTAAATGCATTAATGATGTTATTATGATTAAAATATGATTTCTATAATGAAAAGATGCATATTTACAATAAAGTCCGTTTTCATGATTTTTATGCATATGCCATACTTAGTACATGTGGTTGTACTAATTCCTTGCTTTTATCTATTTTTAGTTCTTAATAGGTGAAGGGCTTGTGAAGTGAAGACTTGGATATAGAAGGATCATCCAAGAAGAAGTTGAAGTATGTCCTCAGTTGACTCGAGGGCATATGTCTTTTATGTTTTCTTTGAAGTATTGTAATAGACTATGTCTTTCTATTTTCGTATTGAAGTATGGGCCGTGTCCCAAGTATTCCTGTGTCTAAGATGATGAGACTGAGACTTAGTATTTTCTATTACTTTTATATGAAAGGGATTTTTAAAGACTATGTTATATTTTGTGAAAAGTTTTAATTCCGCACTACTTTTCACTATGTATATGCGATGAATGATATGAAAGAGGCTTGTCTTAGAACTCCGAGAGTTCGACGACGCCGGTTACTATCCAAGATTGTACCCTATCTTATAGGGTATGGTTTTGGGATGTGAGAAGGCCTAGGCTGAGCATTACCTACAGCATGACCCCTATTTTGTGGACAGTCCCTGACCATGTGTCCGCTCTTTCCGCAACCGAAGCAGGCATTAGTGCCTAGTCTGCACTCTCCACTGTGAATACGGCCACAATTTCCACATTCCTCTCTGGGACGCTGCACATCACCTCCATTACCCTTCTTGGGCTCGGATCTGCCTCTTCTGGGCGTTGCACTCCTCTGAGAGTTAGAATTTCCTGAACTCTATTGCCTTTTCTTAAATCTGGGCTGATCACGAACTCCGAAAGTACTCCTTCCACCACCACTGGTGGAACATGTCTGGTAAGAAGGGTTAGGCCTCCTGACCTCACGGACTCTCCTGTTTTTCCCGTTGTCCTCAACCTGCTGGACATGTACCATCAGCCTGGACAAGTCCATGTTGTCATGGAGCATCGCAGCCCGACACTCCTCCTCCAAGTCCTCCGAGATTCCTTTAAGAAACCTGCTCATCTCGTCCCTGCTGTTCGACACAAGGGAAGTGGCATACCTAGACAATTTTACGAATTTCAGGGAATACTCCCTGACAGTCATCGAGCCCTGCTTAAGGTTGATGAAATCCTCAACCTTAGCCTCTCTCATCTCTCTGGGGAAGAACCTCTCCAGAAAGGCTGTCTTAAATAGCTCCCATGTGATCAGACCTCTGCCCAATGCCCTGCTATCCTGCCACATCTTGCACCAAGCGTGTGCAACATCCTTCAGCTGGTACGAGTCCAGTTAAGCTTTCTCAATCTCCGTGGCTCCCATCGCCACTAGAATCTTCTGGACCTCCTCCACGAACTTCTGAGGATCCTCTGTAGTCTTAGATCCTGTAAAGATTGGAGGATTCATCCTCGAAAAATCTTGCAACCTGTTTGCCATGTTGTGGGCTGGTGGGTTCTCCCGCTGAACCTCCTGTCTGTTGGCTTGGGCCATCATAGCCTGAGCCTGCACAGTGATGGCTTGAACCATCTGTCCCAAAGTTGTCCGCACCTCCGCATCAATCAATCCACCTGGGTTAACTGGCATGGCCACTCCTACAGCTGGAGCCTGGGGTGGAACTTGGTTGCCTCCAGCAGCTGCTCTTGCTCTTCCACGACCAGCGTTCCCCCTTGTGTTCATTTTCTAAAAAAAAATAAATAAGAATTGATGTTAGATACGCTCATAACACCAAGAAATCAGACATTAGGGAAAGCACGATAAGATCAGAAGAAGGGAAATTTTCCTACGCATCATGTAGTCTGTAGTTTATGATAGTGGTGCACTTCACTACCATAACCTAGAAACTACTCGATGTGGTTGATGTGAACTTATTATCCTTGGAATTAAACCTAATGCTCTGATACCAAGTTTGTCACAACTGGGGTCTAGACCCTAGCCGAAACTGGCATCGTTAACCTCTCAGAGGTCGCAGACTAGCCTACATACGTCATCATTACATCCTATAGGTTAATTTTAGCAGAAAATTTAAAACTTTTGTTTGCTTTGAAGTATACATAGACTTCATAGTAAGAATCGCATTATATCACATCAGTTCACAACAACCATCTAATAATGAGATATTCAAACGAAGGAAATAGTTCATAACTGCATTAATATAAAGTTGCCAAAATGGCACCAATACGACGTGTGAAAAATAAGTAAGAAAGAAACGCTAGTGGAACATCCTCCACTAGCTCATGCCTACGTCTAAGCTAGAATATAAGAGATAAGCATCCTCGAAAGCATGAGGGCCTACCAAGTCCGGATGAATGCTTCACGTTCGGATAGCTTCAACGTAGTCTCGTAAGCTCTAGCGTCCGCCTGCACCTGCATCTAAAAGTAAAGGGTTGTATGGGATTAGTACACACTTGTACTAAGTATGGGTGTATGCAAGTACACACCAAGGACATGCATGATTAAGAAGATCTCTCTCCTAACGATATGAGTTATGGAAAGCCAAGTCAGTTGGACTTGCCAAATCAGATTTGGAAAGTCATGCTATGAAAGTAACATGCATCATCATTCTTTTCATATTGCAAACAATATATAACATACTTCATTCAGCACATACTTATATCATATATCATTTGTTCATATGCCGTGAGACCTTGGAATCACGGACTTATCATTAGGACTTCCCAAATGAGGGCTAAACATATGGGACCTCAACTAGGGAGCCTTCTTTAGTAAACACAGAGTCTGCTTTATTCATTCATACGTACTTCATTTTTCATTCATTTATATACCTGGGATGTTGTTTAGGACTCTCTTCGGGTTCACTGTGCAATGACTAAGAATGACCTAGTGTCATTACTTGAGTCTAGTTCACTTCTTGATTATCCTATCCAAACACCTTTGGTATCATTCATTTCATTGTGTGCATTACTTGAGGCTGGCCTCATTATTTCTTTGAGAACTTTAACTTTAACCGACATAGATCATGTGAGCTCCATGAAATCCAGTGTCTACCCCACACCAAAAAGAGGTGGAATCACCGGCCAAAGTGAAACCAAAACATGCTAGCGTATATAGGGAATTGAACCCTGCTAGATCCCTGTGTTGGCTGCATAGGTTCAAAGACTAGGAGATATAAGGAGACCCATACCCGCCTAAATGGACAGTCTAATCTCATGAGATTTACACGAACCATTGCCTTCCCGAATGAAAGAATCGTGACTCATAGCTAGCCTATCGGTGCTTCGTATAAAGTTCAATTACATTCATCTCACACATCATAGAAGCTGGCTTCTAGCATGAGGGCATCATTCCTCATTAGATGATTTCTCATCTCATCATTAGTATTAAGTGTGTATTAATCTCAATACTTTCATTAGAGTGTTTCTTAGAGACTGGTCTCTTTATTAATCTTACACTCTCTTAGGTGAGTACAGTTTTTGGCAATATTTACTTAGGATCATTTGAGATTGATCTCGTCTTTCATATTAGCCTCTTATCATGTTGTCACCACATTCATGAACTTTAACATATTAGCTATTCATAATTACTCACCCCTTTACGTGAATTTTCATTTCGTCATACGCCAATGCACTTGGCCTTTTAGTGGTTTTCACACTCTTACTTAACCCTCCTGGGGTCACATCATTTTGTCACATATATCTTAGGTTCACTTACTTTTAAACGTACGCTGGACTTATGAACCCATACGTACAAGCCATGAGGCTTCATTCATAATTCGTATAAGAGACTCATACTTACCCATGATAATGTGGTACAAGACTTATGCATTTTGTAAGTATGCCAAGGTCTCGAGTTCGATCCCTATGGGAAGCATTAATTAAATATTTATTCACGTAAGACTTACGTATCAATACGGATTAGGGCAAGGGAACCCGATTTCAAATCCCTTGAGCAACACTTAGTCTTATATTAAATTTTGATTTAAAAATTTCAGCTTGGGGACCCGAGGTCGAGCCCCAACGCCTCCACTTCTTTTTCTTTCTTTTCTTTCCTCTCTTTTTCATTTTATACCAAGAGGATGTGGGATCGATCCCCCACAAACTCATTTAATTATTCTTTAATTTTTTTCTCCTAACTCCCTCACCTATCCGAGAGGTTGTGGGTTCGATCCACACACACCTCATTTTAGTTATTTTTCCCTCTTTCATTTCTCCACTTGAGCCTCACCCCATTTCGAATCCCCCTTACCTCATTTTTATTCTTGAATTTTTCAGTAGCTTGCATATGGTGAGGTCTTGAGTTCAATCCCTAATGACCTCACCTCTAAAAAAAATTTAAAAATCAAACTCCTCCACAATGCCCATGCCGAAACCAATTTCCATATTTCTGGAAATTTGATCATCCTTTCAATCCAATATTTCTCAACATGTATACGTTAGATTTTTATGGAAAATTCTTTAGTCATTTTGTACATTATTATATGCATTATTTCCAAGTAATTTTATACAAAAACACAAGGTTTTAACATGTCATTTTCATGCTCCAAACCATGCCCAAGAACACGGCTGCACACATATTTTGCACACGTTTATCATCACATAATTCCGAACATACATACATGAACATAATCATCACAAAATCACTTTACATTCCTAAATTCTACCAGCAATCATACCCAACCTACAATAATCGATGGGAGCTAGTGACAGGGACATGCAAAGGGGAACATTCCTAGTTTTCGGATTAGAATTTGACTGAATCTTAGGGGTATCTTGGGAAAGGGACCAAGAGGAATAAAACCCATACCTTTTTAGTCGCTTAACACCTTTCAGACCTGATCTCAAGTGCTGCCAACTTCCACGAAAAACAAATGCTTCTCCAACAAAAATTCATGCGCAAATGAAAAATGATTTCGCTTTTCGTTTTTAGTTTAGTTTTTCTTTTGAGTTTTAGTGTACAAGTTCTTCAAGAGTGATGAACTTTAACTTTTTTTTTTATGATGAGCGTGACAAAGAGTGTGGAGAGACGAGAGAATGAGAGTGGAGAGAGATAGGAGTAAGTGTAGGAGTAGGAGTTTTAGTTGAAGACTTAGTCAAACTAGGACTCCTTGCCATTTATTATTAAAAATCTGATTTTTTAAAGGCTTAGGTGAAATGACTAATCATGCCCTTACTTAAATCAGATAATTAATATAAATTAATTAGATTTAACATTGCTTCCACCCAGGATCGAACCCGGGTGAAGCTTAACTCGTGAAAAAGGTCAAATCGGGTCAACCCTACCCGAATTGTCCATTACTCACATTAATTAATTAATTAATTAAATCTCTAGGGAAATTATGATACTCCCCTTAGCCTGGAAAAGACCATTTTACCTCTAGACCCCCCAAACTTAAGATTACCCCTTTCAAGTCCGGTTAAGACTCATCCGGGTGAATCTTAATTTTCTGGTGCCCTACATGGCTGGACCCAACCTTACCTAGCTCAAATAACTCACCAAGTTTGTTGGCTTGGCTGGTGCATAGGTTCAGAGATCTGGTTCCACGCGCATCAATCCGTGTGAACCCGGTCTAAACTAGGCATTCTAGGTACGTTTAGGCATTATTTAGCATAGTCATTTTCGGGTTGTTACATCTTGTATTC
Organism: Solanum sitiens; assembly: GCA_016801875.1. Taxonomy (NCBI): domain Eukaryota; kingdom Viridiplantae; phylum Streptophyta; class Magnoliopsida; order Solanales; family Solanaceae; genus Solanum; species Solanum sitiens. The sequence goes on along the minus strand of JABWTJ010000418.1, from coordinate 33,450 downwards.
ATTATTATTGTAAAGATCATTTGTTATGTGGATTTGTTGGAAAGGATAAGGAATGGCGATTATGGCTATTGGAAGGTGGTGAGTTGACCTAATTCCTTTGTTTAGCATAGACTTGCTAATAAATTGTTATTGATTGGTATGGTCCACTTATGGTGGAGGTGTTTAATTGTTATAGATGTTCAGAACATGGTCTTGTTGGCATTATTATGTTAATTATGGTATGATAATGATATGGTAGATGTGAAGGTATAAAGTGAGGAAGCTCATACGATATATGTATGATCTTTTATGGGTGCTATAATGATATGATTGAATATGCTTCTTCTCTAGTTGTTAATTATGATGATGAAGGACTAGGGAGATCCTTTAAAGAATGATGTGGTATCTTGTGTGGTAGACTAGTTGTCCCTACTTGATACTTGAAAAAGGTATTGAATAAATGAAAGAATGCAAGTCTAAGATCGGTAGACCTTAGTGGGTGCCCTTCCTTGAATGACTAAATGAGGTATTCTAAAGAATGTCTTAAGCCAGTAGACATAAGTATGGTGCCCCTTATTGATAAGTATAGAACCCTAGTGAATGTGAAACCTTGAATAATGTAAAGAATGTTAATGATGTCTTTTGGATCGGTAGGCCTAAGGCGCCCTTTCAAGAGTAGTCAAGTGAGCTATCCTAATAGACCTTGGTTGGCAGCCCTAGTGGACCCATCCTTGGAAGAAAAAGTAGTATGAGTTGGTAGGACTTAGTAATGGTACATTCTCTAATACACATATGGAATGAATTACTCTATAAGAAACAAGGCAAAACACCGAGAGGATATACTTGTGGTAGTAGCTCTACTTTTGTATGGGACTAGAGTACAAAGAAGCCCTTGATATCACTTAACCATGTGCCAACATGGGATGATTACTAGTTCTACCTTTGGCAAGTAAAATACCTTCCACGGTGTGGGGTCCTTATGACACTGGATTCCATACCTAGTTCATATGGTCTATGTCGGTTAGTACATATTCTCATCATATGGGACGTGCATTCTAGTATTGGAGAAGTTCTACAACGTGTAGGTAGTGGAGTGGAACGCTATCTACACATGGCACGTGTAGGATTTGAAGGTGATAGTATGAGTTCCCTAGGTCTTCCAAGACCATTATGTGAAGTCCTCTAATTGTTTACAAGTCTCTTAAATGGCTTAATAAATTATGATGACTTAAGTTAATGAAGAATAAAAAGGTTCTCATCAAGGGTAGCTTTGAGGATTTCTTAGGTAGGCTTGAAGAGGGTGTATGGACGGTCTCTTCATATTTTACTTAGGTAAGTCTTCAAGTAACCTCAGTTAGTGAGTCTAGATGATGAGAAGGGAATAATGTTACTTTGGGAAGTCTGGAGGATCACTTAGGTGTGTGTGAAGGGGTTGTATGGGCGGTGGCTTCATATCTTACTTAGGTGGGTCTTAGGATGACCTTTGGTAGGAGGTTTAAATGTTTATATGGATTCTAAGTGATTATGGTTGTATCTAATTGATTACTTGAATATTTCTTATATATGAAAATTGACTTGAAGATGATTCTTATACTTGCTTTATGAGGTTTTTATCAAAATAACATGAAAGTATGTTTTAAAGTAAATGTCCGTTTTAGCATGGTTTTCTTGCATGTTCACCATACTTAGTGCATTCAATGTGCTAATTTCATATGTTTCTCTATTTCTACAAGTTTAGGTGGCAAGTGAGGATTTTATTAGGATTATGCATATTTGTCTTGCATGTGTAGGGATGAATGTTGAATGAAAGTCTGGGATGGCTAGACCTAACATGGTGCCCTTCTAAGCATGACTATTATGTGGAATCTTCTATATAGAAAGAAGGTTAAGAATGAGCTATCCTTAGAGACCATTGAGTTGCAGCCCTAGTGGACCAATCTTTGGTAGGTGAATTATTACTAGGTATTGACTAAGAGATGGTACCTTTTCATAATCTCCTTTCTACTTAACTTACTCTGTGAGAACAAACGCTAGCACCGAGTGAATATGTTATGGTTTGTAGCTCTACTTAAGAAGGAGACTAGATTACAATGTATCTCTACTTGAGAATGAGAGTAGAGTGCATAAAAGACCTTGATATTCATTAACCATGTGCCTACATGTAATGTGTCCTAGTTCTACCCTTTGCAAGTAGAACACCCTCCATTGGAGTAGGTTTATGACTCTGGATTTCATGCCTAGCTAGTATTGTCTATTTCGGTTATTGCCTATGATCATTATGTGGGATGCATGCTAGTGTTGGATAAGTACTAGGATTTTTAGGTAGTGGAATGGGACGCTATCTAGAAATTGCACGACTAGACTTTGAAGATGTTACCATGTGAGTCCCTGGGTCTTTCCAAGACCATCATGTGAAATCCTTAATGAATGAAATATATTCTAATTGACTTAATGAATGATTATGACTTTAGGTAATGTATGTTGACTAGAATATGCTCTATTTAGGGTAGCTTTGAGGGTTGCTTAGGTAAGCTTCAAGAGGGTGTATGGGCGGTCTCTTCTTGTCCTACTTAGGTGAATCTTGGAGTAACCTTAGGTGGGTAGTAAATGAAAGAAAAAGGGAACAAGCTTATCTTAGGTACTCTTAAGGATTGTTTAGGTAGGCTTGAAGAGGGTGTATGGGCGGTCTCTTCTTGTCTTACTTAAGTAAGTCTTAGGATAACCCTTAGTAGGAGGTGTATACATTTATATGGGTTGAAGTGATGTTCATGATTTATTATGGAATGTGACCTACGTGCATATATGTTGACTTGTAAGTGACTATTATACTTGTCTTAAAAGGTTTTCTCAAAGGAGCATGTTTCATACAAAAGTCTGTTTATCATGATTTTATGCATTATGTCATACTTAGTACAAGTGTTTGTACAAATTCCATACATTTTTTCTATCTCTAAAGGTGTAGGTGGTGTTTGAGAGGAGTCTCGAAGTGGAAGCTTGGATTAGTGATTCATTCAAGCAAAGATTTGGTATGTCCTCACTAGTTCCTCCTTGTCACATCCCGAAACCACACCATAGAAGTTAGGGTGCAATCTTGGATTGCGACCGGCGTATTCGACCTCTCGGAGGTCTCATACAAGCCTATCATATCATTCATCGCATATACATAACGAAAAGTAGTTCGGAATTAAAACTTTTCATAAAAACAATAACATAGTCTTAAAACTCTTTCATATGTGTAGTAATAGGAAATGCTAAGTCTCGAATCATCATATTAAGACACAAGAATACTTGGGACACGGCCCATACGAATTTAAAAACATACTACTATAAACTGTATTACAAAATATCATAAAGCGAAACATAAAATGACATATATGCCCTCGATTCAAGTGAGGACATAAATCAACTTCTCTTGAACGATCTCCTAGTCCAAGTCTTCTTCCCAAAGCTCTTCACCTACCAAGAACTATATAGATAGAAAATAATGCATGGAATTAGTACAACCACATGTACTAAGTATGTCATTATGCATAAAATCATGAAACATACATTTATTGGAAATATACATTTTTTCTTTTAAACATCATAATATCATCATAAGAATAAAATTTAGCAACTTAAAATCACATAAGAAAACATTTAGCCAAAAATCATAATTTTTGAACTCACTTTACGGTGAACTCAATTCACTGTACAGTGAAGTACCTCACTGTTACAGTGAATTCTTCTAATTTCGTTTTAAACATCTTCTAGCATGTAATGTTCTCAATAAAGCTATCCTAAGATTCACTTAAGTGACACAAAGAGAGGCCGCCAATACACCCTCTCTAGAAGTGCCTAAACGATCCTTACGATTACTCATATTCAGACACATACACACCTACAATACATCAACATACATAACATATAATATAGGACAATCTCCCCTACCAAGGCTATCAAAAGACTTACTCAAGTAATCCTAGAAGAGAAAGCCCATACATCCACTTCAAGGATACCTAAATAATCCTTAAGACTTCCTAGGTTTAGATCATGTCAACATATCAAGCAACTTCCCTAACTAGAGTCACTCTCAAGACTTCCAAAGATAAGACATGAAGAGATCATCCTTTATGCCCTCTTCACACTTTAACTAAGAAATCCTTAAGTCACTTTTAGATTAGGTACTTATTCATTTACATACTTTATATCCTTAAGTCATTAGTTCATTAGTTCATTTAAGAGACATACATCACATAAAGGACATTTAAATAATGGTCTTGGACAAGACCTAGGGACTCTTATTAACATCTTCAAAGCCTATTTTGCAATGTCTATATAGCATCACATACCACCACCTAAACCTCATAGAACTTCTATAATGGTAATATGTATCCCATATGTTGAGAATAGGCAATAACCGACATAGACCATGATAGCAAACCATGGAATGTGAAGTTCTATCCTACTCCGATGAGGTGTTCTACTTGCCAATGGTAGAACTTAGACACATCCCATGTAGGCACATGGTTAAGGAAATATGAAGGGCTTCTTTGTATTCTAGTCTCAATCTTTAACTAGAACTACTTCCCTTCCCATACTCACTCGGTGCTAGCCTTAGTTCTCATAGATTAAGTCACATTAAGGTTCATACAAATGGGTCCCATATCAAGTTCATGACCCAATTACATTTACCCTATCAAAGCAAGGTCCGCTAGGGCTATCTCACTATGGCGACAAGAAACTCATCATGACTTTCATAAGGATTGATGTTATGCCATTTCAGTCAATCAACCTTAAGTCCATCATTCATTACATGAAGGATACCATGTATGCAAGACTAAGACCCTTTAGGTTCCTAAGTCAAGACATCACATATTCACATAAACATCAAGTAAGGGACACAAGTCTACCTAAACAAGACACAACATACTTCCATTTAACACATTTAGCCTATCTTTCTTTAGACACTTATGAATGACCCTTAACATTAATTAGTCAACCTATTCATTACCTTAACATTATTAACTTAACCATTTTAGACTCATCTAGCCAATTTACGAAAAAACATGTATCAATTCTAAGACTACACACTTAACACATAGTCAAAGCATAACGTGATTACCTAGATAGTATCAATAGTCTAACACATACTTTCACATATAGGTAGATATTACATCACTAAATCAACTACACAAATAGCCATATAACTTCAAGTAGTGCCGACAAGGCCATGATCATCAATGTACTTAAAATAATGCCGACAAGGCCACATCAATTCACATAGCACCGCCAACAAAGGTGGACGAAACCAACCATAAAATAATTGAAGTAAAATTAACATTAAAATAAAGTAAATAGGGCAACGTACCACCACTACATCATCAACACTTCAAGCCAATACCAAATCACCCAATTCAACATCATAAGACCCTTACCCATGTCCATGAACACCAATTCAATACACAATTATGAAAATTAATGAAATCTAAACCAATTAAACATAGATTCAAAAATCTAAGATCAATTAGATAACAATTGAATACAATTATTACACCATTAGAAAACCCATAAGAAACTACACATGAATTCATCAACATTAGACCAATATCAAGTAACCCATAAGTTAGTCAAAATCTAAGGTTGATCAATTTCATGGGTTCATAGGTTAATTGAGTTAAAGTTACATTAATAACCACAACTCAATGACTAAACAATGATTAGAAACAATTTATGCCAGAACCCAGTAGATCATCAAAAGGTAAATTCATCTTTTGAAAACTTTAGAAAACATCTTTGAATGTTGGGCTCCTTGATGAAACGAGTTTCAAGGATCAAAAGTCATACTTCAATGAAGCTAATTCTTCACTTTGATGAAGAATCTCCACTCCAAACGTCACACCAAGCTCTTCCTTGACTTTGGACTTCAATGGAGTCTTGGGGAATTTCTAACGTATTTTGGGGTTTTGATTTTGAAGAATAAAATCTTCTAAGTGTTAAAGCCTTATAAACACATGTAAAATACCAAAAATACCCTTAGGGAACCGCCAAACCTTCAATTTAGAAGTGGGGTGAAATTACAATTTCACCCCTCAACTTATAGTGAAACTGCACGCATGACTTGGCACCGTCGACGGTGGCAGTTGGTCGACCGTTTGTCCTCCCGTCGATTGGTTCAGAGGCTAAACGTGGTTCACTACCTTTCCCAGCCTAAGTCCCAACCTACGGGACCATCGACGGACCGTCCTTGGACCTACAGACTGTCCTTTGGTCCGTGGTCTTGGACATGGTCTTGCCATCGATGGTCTGCCCATCGACGGGATGTATGTCCACTTACGGGCCGTCCTTTCCTCCTTCGATGGTTTCAAATACTTGGGACATGTAGCTTTATCACCCAGTCTAAGTAACTACCCACACCAATCACCCACGAACCGTCGACCAGCCCACTGGCCGTCGATTGGCTTTCGTAGGTAAGGCTGCCATGGGCAGCTCAGGCACCAACTTTGGGTCCTTCCTCAAGGACCCTTGGTTGGTCCTTGGGGATGTTTTCCCGGATGTTTCCAACCCAAACATGTCTATATACGATTTTAGGACATCTCACATGAATTTCACTAAAAACATACACGTAAAACTCGATGAAATATGCCTATACACAAAAGGTCATTTCAAGGAACATCTTTCAAATGTCATCGACGTTCTTGAGTGTTTGACCTCCAAACTTCTCAAAACTTGACAAGCTACCTATACATATCATATTAGACTCATTTAAGACCTTATAACCTCATAAGATACACATAAACACATAGGCCCTCACATGAGACACTTAGGTGACTTAGTCGTCAAACGTCTTAGTTGACCCTTGATGTTTTACTTCCAATGCACCTAATACTTTAGCTACTGCTTCAATACAATATTATAAGCATATTTAGGACCTTAGACAACCTTTAAAACTACGTTAGGCTCTATTTAACCTATGCCATTTTCGGGACCTTACACTCCTATATGAAATGAAAATGTGAGTCTTATTGCATGATAAGTTCTAGAAGTAGTTTATATCTTCTTGTTGTGTTTTGAGTCTCTTAAAGTATGTGAAATTGATGTTTTTTCTACATGTGTGTATGGTATACTGTGTGGTATGGTATACTATGTGGTATGGTTATGAGATGCTAGTCTTTGAGTCTTAACTCTTTAAATATTTCACAGTGTGGCAAGTATCATTCGAGGACGAATGTTTCCAAGTGGGGGAGTATAGTTACACCCTCAAAATGAGCTAGGTTAAACTACAGACTAACACTAGTCTCATGATGTTTTAAAGTAATAAATGGTTACTAATAGTGTTATTAGGCAGTATATAAAGTTTGGAAGTGTTTGGAGGTCAGACGTCAAAGAACGTCCAAGACGTTCGAAAACTAGTCGAAGTTGATCTAGTGTGTCGTAGTGTTTTGTAGTGAAGTTTTGGGGATAGTTTGAAGGTCAAATTCAGTATCGAGAGTTCTTACACGTATCCTTACCTAGAAAGGGTCGAAACGTCCAAGAACGATGCCTCGGGGATGATCAAAAGGTCCCTGAGGAGGACCCAAACATGGGCCAGCGAAGCTGCCAAGCAGCCAAGAATTGGCATAATGCTGCGCGACGCGCAGATGTCACTGATGCGCTCAAATTTACTTCTCAAATAAGAAATAAAGTGGTCGTATCAAGTAAAGAACCCAACTAATGAGGTTGAGATCGATCCCACAAGGAAAATAGTTCAGACTTAACTTTATTCTATTATTACAATTATTTAGCCAACTATTTTCCGAGAAAAAAAAAGACAAAAAGGGGGGTTTTATTTCTAAATTAATGAAAATGATTAACTAAATAAAAATGAACAACTAACAAATTCAGCTTTCGGAGTTAAATCAAATTATAAAAGTAACTAGGGCTTAAGTGTTCCCCACAGGTTCCTAACTTGGTAAATCTAACTATAACAATTTTATCCTAATATCTTGCATGTAAGTTATGTATCTCTAAATCCTTGGTCCGGCATCTAGAGAATTTCACTCCGCACCTTGATCCGGCTACGTGTGTTGTAATACTAACCCTTATCTTTACCTCATATTAAACATCGTATTCGGTATTTGACTAAGTTATTAACTCGTACCAACCAATACTAGCCTATTAGATAGTCTACACTAAATCTATGTTGATAATTCTTTTCCTATTATCTACCTCCTTGGTCCGGCAAGTAGCATTAAGGCGAGTTCTAACGTTGGCCATCCGTTAAAAAACCTTTTACATGAAATAATTATCAATACATGCAAGACACCACTCTAGAATTGTTATTTAAGTTAGATTTTTACCTTGTTATTCACCCATGGTTCCCACAACCCTAGCTATGAGGTTTAGTTACCCAGGTTCATAATTACACAATTCATATTGTTAATGGAAGAATTCATGCACTTACTTATATGAAAACGAATAGTTTCCCAGAATTTAACTTGATTAATTAACAAAATCACCAACAATCAATTCCCGAAAAAGTATCTTAATTCACAAAATCGAGAGTTCAATACTATAATAGAAGAACTAAAAACTAAAAATTATCCAGAAAGTCTAACCCCAAAAATGAGGTTTTTCCAACTATTTATAATAAAAACAAAATCTAATCAAAGAAGGATTCTATTTACTAAAAATCTGTCCAAACGCGTCTAGGTCGACGGACCACGTGACGGACCATCATGGACACGACGGACCGTCATGGCCTCCGTCTTCCCATACTTCACACATTCTTCTGTTGCTTTATTCATTTCCCTCGATGGACAGGTATGATGGATCGTTTCAAGCACGACGGTCCGTTGAGGGTCTTCGTTCCAAAATACTTGAACTTCTTGGAATTTGGGTACTGGGACTACTTCTCTGATCATCACGACGAAAAAGCAGGACGGACCGTCGTGGCTATGACGGTCCGTCATGGACTTCCGTAATCCCACACTTAGTCAGACTTCCTTATTTTCCTTCAGCAACTTCTCCCTTCACTACGATGCCACCAACGGACCGTCACAACCTCGATGGACTGTCATGGATTCCGTAGGTGGTCTCTTCTGCATTTCTTTCTCAAAAACTTCCGCGTTCATCCTTGGACAGATTTTCTGTAAACAAAGAGAAACTTACATAAAAATCAACACAAAAAGGCTTTCGTCACACACTAAACTTAAGGAAAAAGCATTAGAAATACCGTGAAACCACGGTACATCAACACCCTCAACTTAAATTTGTTGTTTGTCCTCAAGCGACGCACTATGACTCACTACAAAATCTTTGTACAGAAGTATCCATATTTTAACTTTCGCAATCATTTGGCTATCAATCCCGATTATTCTCATTATGCTCATGCATGGTATCACTATTAGGCATTGACTTGTGTATAATCATACCGTGACATAGACTTCACTACGCAATGACACCTATCCTCTTCAATTTCTCACCGAGATGCTAATATTTCTGGTATTGCAACTCTTGTCCTCACTTCAAATAACATCCTCATTTTTCACACAATGATTTTAGTTTGAGTATAAGGATCACTTTTCGACACTCACTCTCAGAACAAATTCACAACTCATTTATAAATATCGCCATAGGCTTGCCCTTATTTTCACTACTTCAAGTTCGCCATACAAATCTTAGGATCACAATAGGACTTTTTTTTTTTTTTAGATTGTAACATAGGCTCAGGGTCAGGTAGGGTATATTTAGGTATACTTTAGTGACTTGTTGCCCTCCTTGACATATCGGCTAAGAAAACCACCTTTTTATCATTTTATTTCAACCTATTACTCAATTTTCTTTTCACTTTGCTGTTTTCCCTTTCTTATCCTTATGTGTAAGTGACTTTTCTCTTTTCTTGTGTTTATTTTGCTTTTTATTCATATTATTTTTTATATTTTTTTTTTAGTCACTTCTGTTTTATTCTTTCTTTCTCTTCATTCTTTCAACCCCACTTTCCGGGGTTTTCCTTATAACAGCCACCCTCAACTCATGATTTTGCCATGAGTCAAGGTTCACAATACCCATGGTTGGGTCAGGGCCAAAACAAGGTTACTTTCGGCATTAGCCACCCTCAACTTATGCTTTTGGCATAAACTGAGGTGCACATGTCCAAGGAGGGACCAGGGCCAACACATTGTTCCCAGAGAAGATCATTTGGGGTGAAAAAGAAAGATCTATTTTGAGCTGAATTCATTTGGAGCAAAAAGGGATTAACTTCATTTTGTTTTCTATTATTTTTAGGCTCAAGATTGACTATTTTGAACAAGGGCCTATGATCCTTTCCTAATTGATTGATTTGAGTCACTTTTAGCAGGACTAACCAGGCAAGTTCTAGCTCAGTATTGATGGTGGACATTCGAATTCACCTCACACTCACTTGACATTCCTTGCATTCCCAGATTATTAGACACCTAGTTCAAGTCTTAGATTCAGGATCATGCAGTAGTGTATCTTTATTTCATGTTTCAAACCACACAATTATCACTTACTATGCCTAGTCATGCATCATTTTGATTATCGAGATATCATATTTATTTTAGCCATCATGCTTCAGATTTATACTATGTACATAAGATATGACATGCGGATTCAACAATAAAAGTAATTAGTCTTTTGGGGAAAAAGAACACAGGCAAGAAAACCCCAAAAGAGGATCGTGAACTTGGGCTACTCAGAATTCACCCAAGTACTCACTTTCCATTTACCCCACCCCCAACAAAAAGATATGCAATTGTCCCCAATGCATAGAAAAGCTAAACTACGCGAAAGGTAAGTGAAGCAAACCTGAGGCGCTAAGCGCCGGCGATCAGCAAGCTTGTTGGTCCGGTTCACAGCAACCAACTCCCTGCGTAGTCTGGACATCCTCAGTAATGTCCTCAGCATCAATAGCACCATCAGTAGTGCCTCCCACAGAATCTACAATTTTGGAGCTAGACGCCCCGGCAGCTAACTCTACAGCCCTCAGCTTAGGAGTAGGATTCTTAGTTGAAGACTTAGTCAAACTAAGACTCCTTGCCATTTACTATTAAAAATCTGATTTTTTTAAGGCTTAGGTGAAATGACTAATCATGCCCTTACTTAAATCAGATAATTAATATAAATTAATTAGATTTAACATTGCTTCCACCAAGGATCGAACCCGGGTGAAGCTTAACTTGCGAAAAGGGTCAAATTCGGCCAACCCTACCCGAATTGTCCACATTTTTATATTAATTAATTAATTAATTAAATACTTAGGGTAATTACAATACTACCCCTAGCCTGGAAAATACCATTTTACCCCTAGACCCTCCAAACATAAGATTACCCCTTTCAACTCCGATTAAGACTCATCCGGGTGAATCTTAATATTCGGGTGCCCTACATGGATGAACTTGCCTAGCTCAACTAACTCACCAAGTTTGTTGGCTTGGCTGGTGCATAGGTTCTGAGGTCTGGTTCCACGCACATCAAGTCATGTGAATCCGGTCTAATCTAGGCATTCTATGTACGTTTAGGCATTACTTAGCATAGTCATTTTTGGGTTGTTTCATTATCCCCCCCCCTTAGGAACATTCATCTCCGAATGACACTTCTAATTATATAGTACAATGCCAGTCATATCATAACATAAGTACTTTACACAGTCAAGCAATAGCAACAATGAATAGAGGAGATAAGGAAACTTAGACTTAAGAGTAGGAAGTCTAACCTCAAGAGCTGAAAAGATGAGGATAGCGGGATCTCATATCGGCCTTGTCCTCCCACGTAGCACCCTCAAAAAGATGGTTCCTCCACAATACCTTCACTGTGGCAACCTCCTTGTTTTTCAGCCGCTTCACCTGCCGATCTAAAATCTCAACAGGAACCTCCTCATAGGACAAGTCTTCATCAACCCCCAAACCTTCAACACGCAAAATCGATGTTTGATCACCAAGGAACTTCTTTAACATAGAGACATGAAAGACTGGATGAACAGAAGCTAGCTCCGCAGGCAACGCCAACTCATAGGCCACCTCACCCACACGTTATAGAATCTCGTATGGCCCAACGTACCTCAGACTCAACTTCCCCTTCTTGCCAAACCTCATCACCCCCTTCATGGGTGATATCTTCAAGTAGACCTGGTCACCAACATCAAACTCTAAGGGTCGTTTCCTGTTATCTGCATAAGACTTCTGCCGACTGTATGCAGTATCCAACCTGTCCCTAATCACCCTGACCTTCTCTAAGGCCTCATGAATGATCTCTGGACCCAAAATGGATGACTCTCCAACCTCGAACCACCCAACTGGAAACCTACACCTCCTACCACACAGTGCCTCAAACTGTGCCATCCCAATGCTGGAGTGATAGTTGTTATTATAAGAGAACTCTATAAATGGCAGATGGTCATCCCAACTACCTCTGAAGTCGATCACACACGCCCTATCTGAATGGTGCGCTCTGCCTAACCATCTGTCTGAGGATGGAAGGCAGTACTGAGCTTTACCTGCGTGCCTAAGCTCTTCTTGAAGGATCGCCAGAAATGAGAAGTGAACTGAGCTCCTCTATCTGAAATGATAGACAAAGGAATCCCATGCCACCTCACAATCTCATCAATGTAGAGTCTCGCATAATCCTCGGCCATGTAAGTAGACTTCACAGGGATAAAGTAGGCAGACTTAGTCATCCTGTCCACAATAACCCATATGGAGTCATGTTGTCTCCTAGTCCTCAGAAGACCAACCACGAAGTCCATGTTAATGGACTCCCACTTCCAAGTCGGAACCTCAATTATCTGAGTGAGACCACTAGGCTTAAGGTGCTCCGCCTTAACCTGCTGACAATTAGGATACTTGGCCACATACTCAGCAATGTCCTTATTCATGCCATCCCACCAATAGATCTGCTTGAGGTCATGATACATCTTGGTGGAACCTGGATGTATCGAATACATGGAACCATGGGCCTCTGCAACATTCTTGGTCCGTAAATCATCCACGTCTGGTACACACAGCCTATCTTGGTACCTAAGTATGATGTCACCTCCCCAAGCAAAGGAATCATTCATCTTTATCAGCACTGAGTCCTTCAACTCCATCAACATAGGATCAAGATGTTGACCCTTCTTGACTTCAACTACCAAGGATTATTCAGAACTGGGATGAACTGAAACACCCCCACTAGTAGAAGCCATCTACCTCACACCCAGCCTGGCCAGTCTATGTACATCCTTCACCAACTCCTTCTTCCCATCATTAACGTGGGTTGTACTCCCCATGCTCAACCTGCTCAAAGAATCAGCTACAACATTTGCCTTCCCTGGATGGTAGTGGACACTCATGTCATAGTCCTTCAACAGCTACAACCATCTCCGCTGATGTAGATTCAACTCCCTCTGTGTGAACACGTACTGGAGACTCTTGTGGTCTGTGAACATATCCACATGCACCCCGTACAGGTAGTGCCTCTACAGCTTCAATGTAAACACCACAGCTGCCAACTCTAGGTCATGAGTGGGATAATTCTTCTCATGAACCTTGAGCTGTCTGGATGCGTAGGCTATCACCTTACCACCCTGCATAAGAACACAACCCAAACAAACCCTAGATGTGTCACCATAAACAGTATAATTCTCACCACATTTAGGTAACGTAAGCACTAGGGCTGAAGTGAATCTGTCCTTGAGCTTCTGGAAACTCTTCTCACAAGTCTCCGCCCATTCGAACTTGGCTTTCTTCTTAGTCAAAGCTGTTAGTGTAACAACCCACAAGTACACCCTAAAAGTTAGAGTATCCTTGTGATGTCACACGGCAAATGAGACTTCAAGAAGTCTCATCTAAGCCTCTCGTATCATTCATATCATAATAAACAATGTAAAACGAGTAAGAATTAAAACTTTCTTCACACACGAACAACTTCTTTCATAAATATTACGCAAATGGAAGAGTTTGATTAAAACTATAAACATTTACAACATCCCATTGAACCATCTAACTATAGAGTTTACAACACTTAGGACTAATCCCATAAAAGACATAAAGAAAAGACTTAAGACATAACGAACATGTGGATATTGTCCTCGAATCGATGAGGACTCCCCAATACTTCATCTACAACCTTAGAAACCTATCCATCTTCCATGGCACGTCAATACTTCCAATTCTCTACACTTTAGTCAAAAGTAAAGAAAGGGGTTAGCACATTAGATGTACTAAGTATGGAAGCCATGCAAAAACCATGAAAAAGGGACATTTAGTAATAACATGCTTTTCATGAATTTTTAATTTAAATATCATACTAAAAGCATAAGAACAACATTTAACACATTAGAAATACATAAGAAATCATTTAAGAAAAGTATTACATTTTTTTGGAAACTTACAGTGAATTCACTTCACTGTACAGTGAACACATTTCACTGTTGCAGTGAAGTTCCTTCACTTCTCTTAAGACAGCCTTTAGAATGTATTCTTCTCACTCAAAGATATCCTAAGATTCACTTAATTCACACAAAGAGAGACCGCCCTTACACCCTCTCTAGATATGCCTAAACGACCCTCAAGACTACATATAATGAGTCATATACACACTTACAAAGCATCATAACATCAATTACATGAACATGAGATTCTTCTACCAAAGGTGAGTTCCGAGGTTCACTTGAATGAGTGCGGAGTGACCTGCTCATACAATCTCTTTCACACACACGCAAGGGATCCTATAGACTACCTAAGATAGAGTCATTCTCACTAAGCACACCAACACGTAGATGATAGGACACTCTCTTTCCAAAGGCTATCAAAAGACCTACTTAAGTAAATCAAGAAGATAACGTCCATGATTGACCTATTCAAGATTACCTAAATAGTCCTTAAGGCTACCTAAGGCTTAGATCATGTCAACAACAACAAACATCTTCCCTAACTAGAGTCATCCTTAAGACTTCCATAGATAAGACACGAAGAGATCATCCTTTATGCCCTCTTCACAAATTAACTAAGGAATCGCTAAGCCACTCTAGATTCGGTACTTATTCACTTACATACTTTATAACGTAAGGCATTTGTTCATTAATTCATCAAGACATATTCATGACATAAGGACATTCAAATAATGGTCTTGGAGAATACCTAGGGAGTTTCACTAACATCTTCAAAGCCTATTGTGCAATGTCAAGATAGCGTCCCATACCACCACCTAAACATCATATACTTATCTAGTGCTAGTAAATATCCCATATGATGAGAATAGGCAATAACCGACATAGACCATGGTAGCAAGACATGGAATCCGGAGTTCTATCCTACTCCGATGAGGTTGTTCTACTTGCAAATGATAGAACTTGGACACATCCCATGTAGGCACATGGTTAAGGAATATGAAGGGTTTCTTTGCAGTCTAGTCTTATACTTACCTAGAAATACTTCCCTTACCATACTCACTCGGTGCTAGCCTTTGTTCTCTAGATTGATTCACATTAAGGTTCATACAAGAGGGTTCTATATCTAGTTCATAAGCCAATTACGTTTACCCTACTAAAGAGGATCTCTAGGGATTTCCTTCCAATGGAGACAAGAAGCTCATTATCACTTTTGCTAGGGAGATATGATGCCGTTCCATCCAATCAACCAAGGTCCATCATCCCACATGAAGGATACCATTATGGCGTTCGACTTCAATTTACATTACTTTTACCCTTGGTTTCAAGGTTTCACATAAATACCTTCTTTTCATCATTAAAGGTCACATGTCATTCACACATTCAAGACTCTTAACATATTAAGTCAAATCATCACATAATCATATTCATATATGAATCAAGAAAGGGACATAAGTCTACCTAAACAAGACACCACATATTTCACTTTAACATACAATATAAGTCATTCTAGAAGTACTTAGGAATGACATCCTATACCCTAACATAACTTCATATAAGAACACATATAATTTCACATATAGATAGACATTATCATACATCACATAATCATCATATACTTCAAGTAATGCCGACAAGGCCATGATCATCATATTGCATAAAATAACGCCGACAAGGCCACATCAATTCACATAACACTGCCACCATAAGTGGAACATACCAATCACACATAATTCAAGAGCTAAATTACAATATCAATACACAATAATAAAAGAGTTAGGGCAGCATACCACCCACTTGATCTCATCACTTCAATCCAAAGACAAACCATTCAATTCAATACCATAAGGCCCTTACCCATGGCCATAAACATCAATACAAAGCATAAACCATAATAATCAATTAATAGTCAATTCAATATATATTTACCAATCTAAGACCAAATATACATCAATGGAATACAATACTTACATCAATAGAAAACCCATCGAAAACTACACTAGAATTTATAAGCATTAAGTTCATATCGATTCAACAAGCTTAATATGCAATAGACCTAAGAGTATTCATTACTCAATTAATCAAATTGAAACAGCCTATACATCATTCATACATAATATATACATGAATCAAAATCCCATAGAAATATACACATGATTACATCAATCTCAAGACATAATCACATAACCCATATTTTTGTGAAATTTAGAGGTTTGAGAAGATCAAGGGTTCATGGAGAATTTCATTGGAAAACATCATTTAAAAATCAATAATATCATATCTTAACATTTGAAAACGTTTCATGCAAGAACCCATGATTTAGAGTAGAAATTGGACTTTTTCATCTTTTTGAAATCCTTTGAAATCATCTTTGGAAATTTCTCTAAGTTGATAGCAAACCTTAGATGAAGAACTCACATACCTTATTTGAAGAACCCAATGCTAATTGAAGAAGAAACTCCATTGAAGACCCATCTTCAAGCTTCATCTTCACTTTGAACTCTCATGGAGGTTTTGGAAATTCTTAAGGGATTTGGGGTTTGGTTTTGGAAGAATGAAATCTTCTAATTGTTTAACACTTATATACTTATTAATAATACCCAAAAGACCCTTAATAAACCGCCTATACACTTATTTGGAAGTGGGGTGAATTTACCAATTCACCCTAAGTTGGCAGTGACCTGCGCAGAAAAACAGCTTCCACGGACGACTGCCCTGGACGGGGCGTCACTACCACAACGGGCCGTCACTGGCCACCATCGGTGATTACAGTAGCCTGACAAGGCTTCCCTCATCACCCAAGGTTAATTCCCCCTCGACGGAACCCTTTGACGGGGCATCAACAGATCTACCAACCGTCGACTGCTCCGTCACTTGGGCCAGCCTGGGACTGTCTTGCCAACAAGTTTTGGGTCCTTCCTCAAGGACCCTTGGATGGTCCTTAGGGATAATTTCCCCGACGTTTCCAACCCAAATACGATAGTATATAAGTTTAACACCTCTCACATGAATTTCACACAAAACGAACACGTAAAACTCGACGAAACATGCAAAGACGTGCAAGGTCAATTCAAGGCATATGTTTCGAATGCCATGAACGTTATTGGTCGTTTGGCTTCCAAACTTCTCGAAACTCAACACACTGCCTATAAATGCTATAATAACTCAATTAAGAACATTAAAACATAATGAAACACACATAAACACATAGAACCACATACAAGGCTTTTAGGTAACTTAGTCGTCGAACGTCTTAGTCGTCCCTTGACATTTGACTTCCAATGCAACTAAAATTTTAGTTACTACCTCTATACCATATATTAGACTTACTTAGGACCTTATACCATAAATACCAACATGTTAGGCTCTAGTTAACCTAGGTTATTTTCGGGGTCTTACATTCTCCCCCACTTGGACAACATTCGTCCTCGAATGACACTTGCCACCCTCCGAACAATTCCAAGAGTAAGGATTCAATTAGAAACTCATGAACATTCCACATAACACATAATCAAGAAGAAAACATCAATTTCACATAATTAGGAGAATCATAACACAACAAGAAACTAGAAAACATTACTCATTGTGCTATAAATCTCACATACTTCATTACATAGCAAAAACTCATTTTATATTCAATATCATACTCGTATACATCAGTTCTAACAACATTACAATAATTTTAGACCAAAGAATGAATTAGTCAATCTCCCAAAAATTTAACACTGAACTGTTTTACAAGCTACAGTGATTTTACCAAATTTTCAAAAATGCATCTTTTTGGCAATTCATATATTTAGGCATGCTAATATGCTAATTAAAATCATATAAACATCTTTTATAACACGAACATGGCTTCATAATACACACAATGCAATAGATTAATGAAATTCAATTTCTACCAAACATGCATATCATAAGGAGAAAGCTAGGAACTCATCTTCCACAAACACCCCTATATAATCAAGACACCAAGAACTCATTGTTTTAGGCTTCAATAAACACATAATGAAAAGTTAAGGGCACCTCACTCCCTATAACCATACCCTTCACCTCACTCCCCCACTTAGGAGAAACCCGTTCTAAGGTCAACATAACTTCTACCACAAGGAACTTCCTCAAGGTACCTTAAACTTGACTAACACTTTCTTACTTAAAGTATAGCTCATGAGAACTAAAGACTCTCAAGGTTCAACCATCTAACCATTACACCCCCTCACTAGGAGAAACTTACCTTTTCTCATTCTAATCTATTCAACTTCCTTCCTATGGCTAGGTTTTAAACAACTTCAACCCACCTTAACAACAACTCCTTCTTATTCTCACACTACACCTTACCATTCTTTCAAACATAACTACCCTTCAAAAGGTATCTAAACAAATCTAAGGTCATCAACACCATCTTTCACACCTCATCTTACAAGTCACGTCTCATGTTTTCTCTCCCTCAATCCAAATATTCATAAAGTCTCCCCCAAGGGGCCAACACATAAGAGAAACAAAGGAAAGACACCATATACTAAACTCTTAGGCACGATTTGATGAATGAAGAAGTGAAACTTTTCCTAGCACTCAATAGCTCCCTATTTATAATGTGGAGCGCCACACATTATATACAAGACTCTACTAGATGTGGTTCATGACACAACTAAGACACTCCAAAACCTTATGCTCTGATACCAAGTTTGTAACAACCCACAAGTACACCCTAAGAGTTAGAGTATCCTTGTGATGTCACACGGAAAATGAGACTTAAAGAAGTCTCATCTAAGCCTCTCATATCAGTCATTGCATAATAAACATTATAAAACGAGTAAGAATTAAAACTTTCTTCACACACGAACAACTTCTTTCATAAATATTACGCAAACGGAAGACTTTCATTAAAACAATAAACCTTTACAACATCCCATTGAACCATCTAACTTTAGAGTTTACAACAGTTGGGACTAAGCCCATACAAGACATAAAGAAAAGACTTAAGACATAACGAACATGTGGATATTGTCCTCGAATCGATGAGGACTCACCAATACTTCATCTCCAACCTTAGAAACCTATCCATCTTCCGTGGCACGTCAATACTTCCAATTCCCTACACTTTAGTCAAACGTAAAGAAAGGGGTTAGCACATTAGATGTACTATGTACGGAAGCCATGCAAAAACCATGAAAAAGGGACATTTAGTAATAACATGCTTTTCATGAATTTTCAATTTAAATATCATACTTAAAGCATAAGAACAACATTTAACACATAACAAATACATAAGAAATCATTTAAGCAAAGTATTACATTTTTTTGGAAACTTCTAGTGAATTCACTTCACTGTACAGTGAACTCATTTCACTGTTACAATGAAGTTTCTTCACTTCACTTAAGACACCCTTTAGCATGTAATCTTCTCACTCAAAGCCATCCTAAGATTCACTTAAGTCACACAAAGAGAGACCGCCCATACACCCTCTCTAGATGTGCCTAGACGACCCTCAAGACTACTTATAATGAGTCACATACACACTTACAAAGCATCATAACATCAATTACATGAACATTAGATTCTTCTACCAAAGGTGAGTTCCAAGGTTCACTTGAATGAGTGTGGAGTGACCTGCCCATACAATCTCTTTCACACACACGCAAGGGATCCTATAGACTACCTAAGATAGAGTCATTCTCACTAAGCACACCAACACATAGATGATAGGACAATCTCCTTCCAAAGGCTATCAAAAGACCTACTTAAGTAAATCAAGAAGATGACGTCCATGATTAACCTCTTCAAGATTACCTAAATTGTCCTTAAGACTACCTAAGGCTTAGATCATGTCAACAACACCAAACATCTTCCCTAACTAGAGTAATCCTCAAGATTTCCATAGATAAGACACGAAGAGATCATCCTTTATGCCCTCTTCACAAATTAACTAAGGAATCCCTAAGCCACTCTAGATTAGGTACTTATTCACTTACATACTTTATAACGTAAGGCATTTGTTCATTAATTCATCAAGACATATTCATGACATAAGGACATTCAAATAATGGTCTTGGAGAAGACCTATGGACTTTCACTAACATCTTCAAAGCCTATTGTGCAATGTCTAGATAGCGTCCCATACCACCACCTAAACTTCATAGACTTATCTAGTGCTAGTAAATATCCCATATGATGAGAATAGGTAATAACCGACATCGACCATGGTAGCAAGACATGGAATCCATAGTTCTATCCTACTCCGATGAGGTTGTTCTACTTGCCAGTGGTAGAACTTGGACACATCCCACGTAGGCACATGGTTAAGGAATATGAAGGGTTTCGTTGCATTCTAGTATCATACTTAACTAGAAATACTTCCCTTACCATACTCACTCGGTACTAGCCTTTGTTCTCATAGATTGATTCACATTAAGGTTCATACAAGAGGGTTCCATATCTAGTTTATAACCCAATTACATTTACCCTACCAAAGAGGATCTCTAGGGATTTCCTTCCAATGGCGACAAGAAGCTCATTATGACTTTTTCTAGGGAGATATAATGCCGTTCCAGCCAATCTACCTAGGTCCATCATCCCACATGAAGGATACCCTTACGGCGTTCGACTTCAATTTACATTACTTTTACCCTTGGTTTCAAGGTTTCACATAAAGACCTTACCTTCTTTTCATCGTTAGAGGTCACATGTCATTCACACATTCAAGACTCTTAACATATTAAGTCAAATCATCACATAATCATATTCATATAAGCAACAAGCAAGGGACATAAGTCTACCTAAACAATACACTGCATATTTCACTTTAACATACTATATAAGTCATTCTAGAAGTACTTAGGAATAACATCCTATACCCTAACATAACTTCATATAAGAACACATATACTTTCACATATAGATAGACATTATCATACATCACACAGTCATCATATACTTCAAGTAATGCCGACAAGGCCATGATCATCATATTGCATAAAGTAAGGCTAATAAGGCCACATCAATTCACATAACACTGCCACCATAAGTGGACCGTACAAATCACACATAATTCAAGAGCTAATACAATAGCAATACACAGTAATAAAAGAGTTAGGGAAGCATACCACCCACTTGATCGCATCACTTCAATCCACAGCCAAACCATTCAATTTAATACAATAAGGCCCTTACCCATGGCCATAAACATCAATTTAAAGCATAAACCATAATAATCAATTAATATAAGTCAATTCAATATAGATTTGCCAATCTAAGACCAAATATACATCAATGGAATACAATACTTACATCAATAGAAAACCCATAGAAAACTACACTAGAATTTATAAACATTAAGTTCATATAGGTTCAACAAGCTTAATAGGCAATAGATCTAAGAGTATTCATTACTCAATTAATCAAATTGAAACAGCCTATACATAATTCATATATAATACATACATGAATCAAAAGCCCATAGAAATATACACATGAATTCATCAATCTCAAGACATAATCACATAACCCATATTTTTGTGAAATTTAGAGATTTGAGAAGGTCAAGGGTTCATGGAGAATTTCATTGGAAAGCATCATTTAAACATCAATAATATCATATCTTAACATTTGAAAACGTTTCATGCAAGAACCCATGATTTAGAGTAGAAAATGGACTTTTTCATCTTTTTCAAAATCCTTTGAAATCATCTTTGAAATTGGCTCTAAGGTGATAGCAAACCTTAGATGAAGAACTCCCATACATTATTTGAAGAACCCAATGCTAATTGAAGAAGAAACTCCATTGAAGACCCATCTTCAAGCTTCATCTTCACTTTGAACTCTCATGGAGGTTTTGGGAATTCTTAAGGGATTTGGGTTTTGTTTTTGGAAGAATGAAATCTTCTAAGTGTTTAACACTTATATACTTGTTAATAATACCCAAAAGACCCTTAATAAACCCCCTAATACACTTATTTGGAAGTGGGGTGAATTTACCAATTCACCCTAAGTTGGCAGTGAACTGCACAGGAAAACAGCTTCCACTGACGACTGCCCTCGACGGGGCGTCACCGTCACGACGGGCCTTCACTGGCCACCGTCGGTGGTTACAGTAGCCTTCCAAGGCTTGCCTCATCACCCAAGGTTAATTCCCCCTCGACGTAACCCTTTGACGGGGGGTCAACAGGTCTACCAACCGTCGACTGCTCCGTCACTTGGGACTGCCTTGCCAACAGGTTTTGGGTCCTTCTTCAAGGACCCTTGGATGGTCCTTGGGGATAATTTCCTGGATGTTTCCAACCCAAATACGATCGTCTATGAGTTTAACACCTCTCACATGAATTTCACACAAAATGAACACGTAAAACTCGACAAAACATGCCAAGACGTGCAAGGTCAATTCAAGGCATATGTATCGAATGCCATGAACGTTATTGGTCGTTTGATCTCCAAACTTCTCGAAACTCAACACACTGCCTATACATGATATAATAACTTAATTAAGAACCTTAAAACATCATTAAATACACATAAACACATAGAACCACATACAAGGCATTTAGGTGACTTAGTCGTCGAACGTCTTAGTCGTCCCTTGAGGTTTGACTTCCATTGCACCTAAACTTTTAGCTACTACCTCTATACCATATATTAGACTTACTTAGGACCTTATACCATCAAGACCAACATGTTAGGCTCTAGTTAACCTAGGTTATTTTCGGGGTCTTACATTGTCCCCCACTTGGACAACATTCATCCTCGAATGACACTTGCCACCCTCCGAACACTTCCAAGAGTAAGGATTCAATTAGAAACTCATGAACATTACACCTAACACATAATCAAGAAGAAAACATCAATTTCACATAATTAGGAGAATCATAACACAACAAGAAACTAGAAAACATTTTATAACTCATTATGCTATAAAGCTCACATACTTCATTCCAAATAGCAAAAACTCATTTTATATTCAATATCATACTCGTAAACATCAGTTCTAACAATATTACAACAATTTTAAACCAAAGAATGAATTAGTCAATTTCCCAAAAATTTAACAGTGAACTGTTTTACAAGCTACAGTGATTTTACCAAATTTTCAAAATGCAACTTTTTGACAATTCATATATTTAGGCATGCTAATATGCAAGTTAACATCATATAAAAATCTTTTATAACACGAACATGGCTTCATAATACACACAATGCAATAGATTAATGAAATACAATTTCAACCAAACATGCATATCATAAGGAGAAAGCTAGGAACTCATCTTCCACAAAGACTCCTATATAATCAAGTCACCAAGAACTCATTGTTTTAGGCTTCAATAAACACATAATGAAAAGTTAAGGGCACCTCACTCCCTATAACCATACCCTTCACCTCACTCCCCCACTTAGGAGAAACCCGTTCTAAGGTCAACATAACTTATACCACAAGGAACTTCCTCAAGGTACCTTAAACTTCACTAACACTTTCTTACTTAAAGTCTAGCTCATGAGAACTAAAGACTCTCAAGGTTCAACCATCTAACCATTACACCCCCTCACTAGGAGAAACTCACATTTACTCATTCTAATCTATTCAACTTCCTTCCTATGGCTAGGTTTTAAACAACTTCAACCCACCTTAACAACCACTCCTTCTCATTCTCACACTACACCTTACCATTCTTTCAAACATAACTACCCTTCAAAAGGTATCTAAACAAATCTAAGGTCATCAACACCATCTTTCACACCTCATCTTACAAGTCACATCTCATATTTTCTCTCTTTCAACCCAAATCTTCATAAAGTCTCCCCCAAGGGGCCAACACATAAGGGAAACAAGGGAAAGACACCATATACTAAACTCTTAGGCACGATTAGATGAATGAAGAAGTGAAACTTTTCCTAGCACCCAATAGCTCCCTATTTATAATGTGGCGCGCTTCACATTATAAACAAGACTATACTAGATGTGGTTCATGACACAACTAAGACACTCCAAAACCTTATGCTCTGATACAAAGTTTGTAGCAACCCACAAGTACACCCTAAGAGTTAGAGTTTCCTTGTGATGTCACACGGCAAATGAGACTTCAAGAAGTCTCATCTAAGCCTCTCATATCAGTCATTGCATAATAAACATTGTAAAACGAGTAAGAATTAAAACTTTCTTCACACACGCAGAACTTCTTTCATAAATATTACGCAAACGGAAGACTTTCATTAAAACTATAAACCTTTACAACATCCCATTGAACCATCTAATTTTTAGAGTTTACAACACTTGGGACTAATCCCATACAAGACATAAAGAAAAGACTTAAGACATAACGAACATCTGGATATTGTCCTCGAATCGATGAGGACTCACCAATACTTCATCTCCAACCTTAGAAACCTATCTATCTTCTATGGCACGTCAATACTTCCAATTCCCTACACTTTAGTCAAACGTAAAGAAAGGGGTTAGCACATTAGATGTACTAAGTATGGAAGCCATGCAAAAACCACGAAAAAGGGACATTTAGTAATAACATGCTTTTCATGAATTTTCGATTTAAATATCATACTTAAAGCATAAGAACAACATTTAACACGTTAAAAATACATAAGAAATCATTTAAGCAAAGTATTATATTTTTTTGGAAACTTACAGTGAATTCACTTCACTGTACAGTGAACTCATTTCACTGTTACAGTGAAGTTCCTTCACTTCACTTAAGACACCCTTTAGCTTGTAATCTTCTCACTCAAAGCTATACTAAGATTCACTTAAGTCACACAAAGAGATACCACCCATATACCATCTCTAGATGTGCCTAAACGACCCTCAAGACTACTTATAATGAGTCACATACGGAGTTACAAATCATCATAACATCAATTACATGAACATGAGATTCTTCTTCTAAAGGTGAGTTCCAAGGTTCACTTGAATGAGTGTGGAGTGACCTGCCCATATTATCTCTTTCACACACACGCAAGGGATCCTATAGACTACCTAAGATATAGTCATTCTCACTAAGCACACCAACACATAGATGATAGGACAATCTCCTTCCAAAGGCTATCAAAAGACCTACTTAAGTAAATCAAGAAGATAACGTCCATGATTAACCTCTTCAAGATTACCTAAATTGTCCTTAAGACTACCTAAGGCTTAGATCATGTCAACAACACCAAACATCTTCCCTAACTAGAGTCATCCTCAAGACTTCCATAGATAAGACACGAAGAGATCATCCTTTATGCCCTCTTCACAAATTAACTAAGGAATCCCTAAGCCACTCTAGATTAGGTACTTATTCACTTACATATTTTATAACATAAGGCATTTGTTCATTAATTCATCAAGACATATTCATGACATAAGGACATTCAAATAATGGTTTTGGAGAAGACCTAGGGACTTTCACTCACATCTTCAAAGCCTATTGTGCAATGTCTAGATAGCGTCCCATACCACCACCTAAACTTCATAGACTTATCTAGTGCTAGTAAATATCCCATATGATGAGAATAGGCAATAACCGACATATACCATGGTAGCAAGACATGGAATCTGTAGTTCTATCCTACTCTGATGAGGTTGTTCTACTTGCCAGTGGTAGAACTTGGACACATCCCATGTAGACACATGGTTAAGGAATATGAAGGGTTTCGTTGCATTCTAGTATCATACTTAACTAGAAATACATCCCTTACCATACTCACTCGGTACTAGCCTTTATTCTCATAGATTGATTCACATCAAGATTCATACAAGAGGGTTCCATATCTAGTTCATAACCCAATTACATTTACCCTACCAAAGAGGATCTCTAGGGATTTCCTTCCAATGGCGACAAGAAGCTCATTATGACTTTTGCTAGGGAGATATAATGCTGTTCCAGCCAATCAACCTAGGTCCACATCCCACATGAAGGATACCCTTACGACGTTCGACTTCAATTTACATTACTTTTACCCTTGGTTTCAAGGTTTCACATAAAGACCTTCTTTTCATCATTAGAGGTCACATGTCATTCACACATTCAAGACTTATAACATATTTAGTCAAATCATCACATAATCATATTCATATAAGCATCAAGCAAGGGACATAAGTCTACCTAAACAAGACACTGCATATTTCACTTTAACATACAATATAAGTCATTCTAGAAGTACTTAGGAATAACATCCTATACCCTAACATAACTTCATATAAGAACACATATAATTTCACATATAGATAGACATTATCATATATCACACAATCATCATATACTTCAAGTAATGCCGACAAGGCCAAGATCATCATATTGCATAAAGTAACGCCAACAAGGCCACATCAATTCACATAACACCGCCACCATAATTGGACCATAACAATCACACATAATTCAAGAGCTAATACAATATCAATACATAATAATAAAAGAGTTAGGGCAGCATATCACCCACTTGATCTCATCACTTCAATCCAAAGCCAAACCATTCAATTCAATACCATAAGGCACTTACCCATGGCCATAAACATCAATTTAAAGCATAATGAAGATAATCACTTAAATTAGAAATAATGTAAATTATTAAGTACTTATCTAGAGTAGTTTAAGAGTTGCCTAGTTTAAACATCTTCATTAGTCTTAGAAGATGTTAGGGAGTGAGTCCCTAGGTCTTCTTCAAGACCATTACTTGAATGTCCTTATATGTTGAATGTCTCTTAAATGAACTAATGAAGATAATCACTTAAATTAGAAATAATGTAAATTATTAAGTACTTATCTAGAGTAGTTTAAGAGTTGCCTAGTTAAGGTGTGGAGGGGGCATAAAGGATGGTCTCTTCATGTCTTACTTAGGGATGTCTTAAGAATGACTCTAGATAAGAAAGTTGGTTGATAAAGTAGGCATGATCTAAACTTAGGAAGTCTTAAGTATTATTTAGGTAATCTTGGAGAGGGTGTATGGCGTTCTCTTCTTGAATTAAATAAGTAAGTCTTTTGATAACCTTTGGGAGCAGAATGTCATATTATACATATGTTGTGGTATGAAGTGAGAAGGATCTCATCCTAGGTATTCTAAAGTATCTCTTAGGTGTGTTTGAAGGAATTGTATGGGCGGTCGCTTCATAACTCAATCAAGTGAGCCTTAGAATCACCTTTGGTAGGAGGATCTCATGGTTGTTTGATTTGTAGGAGTTATTGATGATATAATGTAAGGTGTAATCTTTATTGGAAAATACAGTGATGTTAAAGTAAGGGTCACAGTAAGCTTACTGTAATGTTACTGTAATGACACGTTAATTTGATATAAATGACATGTGACTTTTATTGTGTTCTAAATGTGATCATTAGTGTTTAAATGTGGCAAGTATGCCATGTTGATATAAATGGCAAGTACGCCTTGTTTCACTCCGAGAGTGCCACATATTCTAGGGTGTACTAATAGCATGTGACATGAATGGTACGCTACGCTTGAAAATCTGTTTGAGGATAAAAAGTGGTGCTAAGCTTCTCTTGAGTACCTAACCCTTTATGAAAAGACCTCTAAACATGATAAGTGAATTGGGCACCTCTATCCAAAATGATGGAAAAAGGGATACCATGCAAACTCACAATCTTGTCAAGGTACAACCTTGCATACTCTTCCACTGAATAAGTAGACTTAATGGGAATAAAGTGAGCGGATTTCCTCAACCTATCAACAATAACCCATATTGAGTCATTTTGCCTACGTGCCCGAGGCAAACCTACTAGGAAGTCCATATTAATGTGTTCCCACTTCCAAGTAGGAACATTTATTACTTCAGTCAAACCACTCGGCTTTTGATGCTCGGCCTTTACTTGTTGACAGTTTGGGCACCTAGCCAAAAATTCCGCTATGTACCTTTCTAAACCTTTCCACCAATAGACTTATTGAAAGTCACGGTACATTTTAGTGGCACCCGGATTAATAGAATATCGGGACCCATTAGCTTCTCTAATATTTAACTCCTCAAGTTATCAACATCCGGTACACATAATCCACCTTGATACCTAAGTGCCCCATCCCCCCCATTTTGGGATAATGATTCATTAAGCTTTCCAAGGACCGATTCGTTCAATTCCATCAATAACGGATGAAGATGTTGCTTAGACTTCACCTCAAACACTAAATATGACTCGGAATTATAATGAACCATAGAACCTCCGTTTGGAGAATCTTCCAACTGAACACCCAATCGAGCCAATCTATGAACATCTTTTACTAGCTCTTTCTTACCTTCCTAAATATGAACCACACTACCTATGGCCATACGACTTAGAGCATCCGCCACTATATTGGCAGTGCCCGATTGGTAGAGAACACTCATGTCGTAATCCTTTAAAAGTTCCAACCATCTCCTTTATCTGAGATTCAATTCCTTTTGGGTGAACACATATTGAAGGATTTTGTGGTCGGTAAATACATCCACATGGACACCATAAAGGTAATGCCTTGATATTTTCAAGGCAAACACTACGGCCACTAATTTAAGGTCATGAGTTGGGTAATTCTTCTCATGCACCTTGAGTTTTCTAGAGGCATAGGCTACTACCTTCCCATTTGCATAAGGACACAACCCAAACCCACTCAGGAAAAGTCATAATATACCACGAAATCCATGGTACCCTCCGGTGAAGTCAACACCAGAGCAGAGGTAATCCTATCTTTCAATATTTGGAAGCTTCTTTCACATGCCTCTGACCCCTTAAATTTAACACTCTTTTGGGTAAAGGTAGTCAAAGGAGAAGAAATGGAAGCAAACCAATCCACAAACCTCCTATAATACCCAGCTAAACCCATGAAACTTATAATGTCGGTTGGAGTTAGAGGTCTAGGACAATTCTTAACCGCCTCCATCTTTCTTGGATCGACCCCTATACCTTCGCTTGAGATAATATGACCAAGGAATGCAACCGATCTTAACCAAAACTCACACTTACTATAATAGGATAATAGTTGGTGCTCCTTAAGGACTTGTAATACTACCCCCAAATGTTCCATGTGTTATTCACTCTTGGAGTACTCAAAAATATCAGCAATAAAGATGATCACAAAGGATTCAAGGTAATCTCGATATACCCTATTCTTTAGGTCCATGAAAGCCACCAAGCCATTTGTTATGCAAAAAGACATGAATAGGAACTCATAATGACCATACCTAGTTCGGAAAGCTGCAGAGGTATGTCCTCTCCTCTCACCCTAAGTTGGTGATAACTGGACCTCAAGTCAATCATACAAAAGTAGCTTTCCCCTTTAAATTGATCAAACAAATGGTCGATCGTAGGGAGAGGATACTTGTTCTTTATAGTCACCTTATTTAGTTGACGGTAGTTGATACATATCCTAAGTGACCAATCTTTCATCTATACAAACAACACCGGAGCACCCCAAGGAGAAATACTAGGTCTTATGAAACCCTTGTCAAGTAAATCCTTGAGTAGAAGCTTAAGTTCTTCAAACTCGGCCAGAACCTTCCCATAAGGAGGGATTGAAATAGGTTTTGTATCCGGCAACAAGTCTTTGTCGAAGTATATTTCTTATACGCGAGGAACTCAGGGCAAGTCATCGAGAAAGACTTCCGAAAAATCCCTCACTATGGGCATCGACTTTATTGAAGGAATTTTGGATTCAATGTACTTGACTCTTACAACATGATAAAGACACCCTTTACAGATCATTTTATATGATTTTAGATAAAAAATAATTTGACCTCTGGGGATTGAGTTACCCCCTTTCCATTGTAAGACAGATTCATTTGGGAATTTGAACTTGAATACCATTGTTCTACAATCTATGGAAGAAAAACAAGCATGCAACCAATCCATCCCCAATATGGAATCAAAGTCAACCATATCAAGTTCTATCAAGTCAACTATAGTAACTCTATAGGGCAATGATATTAAACAACTCCTAAAAACTCTTCTAGCCATCACGGAATCACCCATCGGGGTTTTAACTGTAAAAGGTTTCATTAGAATATCGGGTAATACATTGAACTTTCTAACTACTAGAGTGGTTACAAATGATAAGGTAGCACCGGGATCTAGTAAAGCATAGACATTAATAGAAAAACTTGTAACATACAGGTGACGACATCGCGAGACTCCTCTTGATCACCCCTAGAGCGGAGAGCATAGAAACAATTCTTCTTAGGAGCATCGGGATTGGGAGAACTTGCTTGTGCATGAGAATTTTCTCTGCCTCGACCCTTCATCATAGGACAATCCCTCTTCATGTGACCAATATTTACTCAACCATAGCAATTTCCCGTACCAACTAGACACTTGCCTTAATGTTTTCTACCACATCTAGCACAATTAGACTTCTCAACATAAGAACCACTACCTTTCTCCTCCTTAGGCTTGGGTATAGACCCTTTAACTTTGTTGACCCTTGGAATGTTAGAAGGAGTTAGATTGGGGAACCTTTTCTTGCACCTTGGCTTATCTTGCATCTAAAATATAGCCTTAGAAGAATTTCCATCTTCGACCCTTGTCCTCTTTAATTCTCTTGCAACTTGCTTAAGTTTTTGTTCTTCAATTTGTTCAGCATGAACCATGAGACGAGATGTCCATGCGAGGAATAAACCTAGACGGCCTACATTAATTCACCACAAGGTCGGATACCACAATAACAAATTTTTTCATCTTGTCTCTAGAATCCTCCACAATAGTAGGAGCATACTTTAATAGTTGAGTGAACTTGAAACTATACTCCTTCAGACTCATACCTCCTTGGCGTAAGTTGATGAATTCTTGCATTTTCCTCTACCTCAAGGAAAATAACCTATCAAGGAAAGTCGTCTTGAAAGCTCCCCAAGTAATCCGACCTTCTCTAACCGGTCTCTCATCCTTCCATTGCTCATACCGAATTTGAGTCATATCTTTGAGTTGGTAGGCAGCTAGTGGCGCCTTTTCTTGACAAGAAATCCCCATAGCATCGAGTACCTTGAAAAATTCTTCAATGAACCCTTGTGGGTCCTACTCCACCTTGGAACCAAAGAAAGTATGGGCATTCATCCTTGTGAAATACCTTATCCTTGATGCGGTTGTGCTAGCATTGGGGTTTACTTAGACCCTAGCACCCTTAGAAACTTGAGTAGCCAACATTTGAGTCAAGCTATGAATGGTCGCCCTTATCTCAACATTATACATAACCCCTTCTTCAATAGGAACTTGAGGGTTTTGAGGAGCCGGAGGGGGAACCGCCTCATTCACATTCTCCTCTTTGACCCTCCGAGCCTTATTCATGCTTGTATTCATTATCTATAAGCACAAGAAAGAGATTAGAAAAATAAGGAAATGTAGAGTTAAGACTTGTAGAGGCACGACTTTAAGAATACCAACAAAGTGAGACTTCCTAAGCATCACATAGCCTCTCATTCATAAGTGTGGCACACTTCTCAATAATGAACAAGACTCTACTTGACATGGTTTTCTGCGACATGAGTCCTAAGATTATATAACCTTGTGCTCTGTTACAAAGTTTTTCATGACCGAAGAGCACCTCCTAGACGTAACTGGCGTCCTCCTCATTGAAGATGACTTAGACTAACCCTTAACATTCATCATTACACATCATAGGTCAAAAATGCGGAAAAATAAAAACTTATTCTATATTGAGGCAAACATAGCCCTGTGACATACTATAGATGGAGTTTACTTAGACTCCTAGCATATGAAGATTACATAGGCTTCTCGTTTAGTCAATATAATCAATACATACGAATTATCCTATTTTTATCTCACATTAAACCATCTCAAACGAAGTACAACATTCAGGGATAGCCCTTATACAAGTACATATTTCCACACAGGGCATACAATAAATGTCTTCAAGAATAGGGAAGAAACGAATGTCTTTAGACAATAGCTATACTACTATGGTAGATCAAAAGTTACCATCCTCAAACTTTGAGGACTCACCAACTACTAGGAGAAAGAAGTCCAAGTATCCTTGCAAAGTGGACTAGAAGCTCTTCAATGGTAGGAACCTACAATGTTGGGGGAAAAGGGAAGAAATATGGGTTAGACAAAACACATGTACTAAGTGTGGCTCCTATTCATAAAATCATCAATGCATGATAAAAGGGACCATTTAGTCAAAAAAATGCATTATAACAATCAACCCAACATGCATATATATATGAAACATTACAAGCCAACTAAATCATGATAGTAGCCCAACACATAAGCAACTCAAAGCAACACTTGTGCAATGCCAAGTATAGAACCCCATAACCCTATCCAAGGCTAAGCATCACCTCAAGACACCTACTACATGCATACAACATAACCTCATACAATGTCATAAAATGCTTGATTCATAAGATCATATATAACTTGGCAAACATATGTAATCAACTTAATTATACAAGAACACTACTAAGACCCTCCCTTAGGATCCCACATGTGCAATGAGTAAGAGAAGTCACATACCCTCCCTCACCCAATGTACTTACTTTTAAGACAAGCCCTAATAATAGTTCACATAGTTGACTTATTCATTTATCTTATTACATTAGGGAAAGAAGATAAATAACAACCATGAGACCATGTGAGCTACACAAAATCCGGTGCTCTCCTCCCATACCAAAAAGAGAGTGTTTACACTTGTCTAAGGTATAACATTGGTACATATCTATCTAGGTGGATCCACTAAGTTATAGTCCTATGTGGGCACATAGTTAAGGGTCATTGAGATTGTTACTAGAAACCTTGACTTGCTAGACGTGGAGGTTTCCATCTCATAAGAAAACACATATCTTGGGAATATGGACTTACTAAATGTGAAGAAACCCATGTGGGAGGCTTGAATTACTAAACATGAGACATCCATCTCATTGACATGCCCTTTTGGTGCTAAGCTTTTATTCCCTTTAGTAGTAATCATACTCTTCATAAAAGATCACATTAGTATCTTCTAGACTCCTATATGAACATTTCATCATAATAGCTAATAGATATTCATAAGTGAGATCTACCCTTTCACTTTAAAAATCCAAATACAAGTGAGTAAACCTTTCACTCAACATTTTCTCATAATCATGAGAAGTTACTTTCAATCATATAATAATCATATCTTAACATACTTACATACTTCATAGACAATTCAATAGCCTAGAGTTAAGGATGAGGAA